>CAEFZY010065962.1:0-37076 GCA_903066815.1 Brachyrhaphis roseni
TATATATATATATATATATATATATATATATTCAACCCACTGTTCAGTCTCTCTACAAGAGTTTCATTTAGAGATACCAGATTTGTGCTGCAACTTCTCTGTGCTCTCAAACTGATAATAAGGAAGATGATACAAAATCAACTGAGTGCTTCCTTTCCCCCTCTTCTCTACACTTCATAGGAATTCAAATTACTGCACCATTCTAAGAGCAATTGCTGAAAAAATTACACATTAGCCAAAAAAGGGTTCTTTAGAAGAAAATAATAAGGTGGAGCTGAGAACTTTTATTATAGAAGAAAAAATCCAACTCTCCCACACTCTCGCAATGCGGTCATGTGGAAATTAGTAATCACAATATCAGTGTACTTCCTGTCAGTGACTGATTAAACCATTACCTAAGCCCCAAGATTTGCCCCCTGGTGAGTTCATGTTTTGCTGCTGCGTGTGCATGCTCCCATAGAGCAGGTTGATTTATGATGGAGAGGAAGCAGTTTGCTCAATCAATCAGCTTCTGAGAACTAATGAGGAATAAAAACTAAATCTGGCACTCAGTCAGACACATCAGCAGCCCCAAAGAGCTCTCTGCTTGGGCAGAAATTCTTTTTATTGGCACCACATCTGACTGTTAGTCTGCAGTGTGGAACGCCACAGATTGTAATCAGGAAAAAGTGCCCCTCACTGTGACTGAGGCTATCAGCTTATTCAAACTTGCAATGTTAAAAGTGGTACCGCAAACATATTTTGAATCATTTATACAGTTTTTTAATTGTATTTTATTTTGATTGTATGAAATTGACCAAAACGGTGTAGCAGCTGCCAGACAAAACAGAACCTGGAAGGTGTATTTGAGGAAAATGTTTTTCTTCTTTTCTTTATCATTTTTTCTATAGTGCACATCAGACCCAAAAGGTTTTCTCTTATTTTTATCTTGAGTGGATTTATATAAGAGTATAAATCATACAAATTGCTGGGAGAATTTCGCTGTAAGAAATTTTTCCTCTTCCAAATTTTCCCTCGAAATTGTCTTTGACCTAAAATGATTCCATTTTATGAGCCATGAAAGTGATTGCATTTTTGATAACCAACGAAACTAGTTGACTTTTAGACATGAAAGTCATCTAAGGTAGCTGATAGTTGTTTCAGTGCCACTACCATGTTTCACCATCGTGATGGCAAGTTTACGGAGAAGTACAGTGTTTGCGTTTAGGGCAAAATATTCAGACCCCATATATACAGCATGTTTGCTGAGTCCCCTATGAATCTCAAAGGCAAATTGTTTATGGTTTTTGAATGACAAAAGTTTAATAGAAGTCAATTACTTTGGTAGGTATTGTATTTGAGGTTGTGTAACATCTCTGACTTACTTCCTCTCTTTATTTTCTATAGTTTGAATCTGACCCTCTTCTTTGATTCAGCCATGTCAGGAGGACTCCCACTTTGTTCTCTGGCTGTGCAAAAGAAAAGGAACCATCATCCCTTCAATGCCACTCATTCAAAATGGTTTGGATGCTGTTTTTAGTGTATGGACTTGCAAAGCATACAACATTATCACTTTTCAAAAAAAGCCGTTTTTCTCTCACAGTGACATTCATTAAAAGTTTTATTTAGTTCTGATGGACAGAAAACACTGTTCAATTTAAATGTATCCCCTTTTTACTTAATCTTTGCAGCTGCACCAATAAGTGAGAATAAAAGTTCAAAAGAACCCGAATGACAGGGTTAAAGCTGAAATTCTGGTCTCCATTACCTAAACAGTCGGTGACCTCTTAGTTGGGTCGTTATTTTGAGTTGCTTTCTGCATCTCCCATGATTTCTTTTTTATGCATCATCTTGTTAACTCTTCCTGAGCTTTTGAACTTCCCCTAAAAGTACAGTTCAAAGAGTAATCTGCCACCGCTGATGTGTCAAGAGACACTGCTCTGCCTGCAGGTGTGATATGTAGAGATAATTGGATGCTGACTGGTTAGAGCTTTTATTTCAAAACAATGCATCACTATGCATAATTCAAAGCCAGAAAAAGCTCTGAATTATACCCTTTTCCAACAGAATACCACCTCATTTTTTATCCATTCGCTATTTACTCCACTCTGCCGCTGAGCCAAAACATGTTTCTGTAAGACTTCTCTCTAATGCAGAAAGCGGTTATGTTGTCAAAGTTTTTGAGACACTTGTCTTTGCACACAAATTGAGTTTAATAATATCCCATTCTTAAACATTTAATATAATGTTGGCTCAACGACCTTTAAAAGCTCCAGCTCCAAGGTGTTTGTGGAAATATTTTGTCATTTTTCCAGGAGGGTATCCAAATTCTTTCATAGCAAACGTATTCAATAGCTCTTGGCCTATTACAATAATTTCTCTGTGTTCAGAATTGTTAGAAATCTGTTGCTATGTAGGTTAAATCCTTTTCGTTAGGTTTCTTTGTTTAATCTTATGTTCTGTTCTTTGTTCTCATGTATTCTCATATATACGTATACCAAGTCTGTATCCCTTGGTATGTAGTTCCTTTTTAGTCTTAGATCAGCTCCCCGTGTTGTTTCCCTCTCCCTGATTCCCTGCTTTCCCTCTGCCACAGCTGCTCCACATCTTTTATGATTAGTTAATTTAGTTCCTTTGTTATTTCCCACCCGTGCCTCAGTAGTTCAGCGCCTAGTTTTTTGTCTTTCTTTGCTGGATTCTTCCTTCACTCTGGCTGTGTTCAAGAATCTTCTTCTTTTTCTGGGATCCCCCATATGTTCACCTTGTCATTCTAGATGAAAGAAGTCTGTTGCCACAGTCAATCTCTGCACTTGGATCTTTTACAAAGCCCCAACGTGACAGAGTTTGTCGAAAATCTCTTTATATGTTACAGAAAATTAATTATTTTCAGCAAGACTAGGGGGCAAACCCAAGAACTGAAAAAAAGTCTGTATCACAACCCCCTATTGCAAGACAGGAATATTTAATGCTACCTTCAGGAACCACTGAGCATTGCTTAAGCACTACAGCCTTCGTTACTATTGTTTCTTACCATGTCCATCGAATTATAACTGCATGGTTCTCATCTCTACTTCCAGCAGGATAATTTACCATGTCACAAAGCTGCACTCATCTCAAACTGTTTTCTTCAACAGAATGAGCTGACTGTGCTCTAATGGCCTCCGCAATCTCCAGATCTCCATTCAGTAAAGCACCTTTAGGATATGGCATAGTGGCAAATTTGTATAGCAGATGTGCAGTTGAGAAATGTGCAGCAAATGCATGATGCTATCATGTCAATATTGATCAAAATGTGAGGAATGTTTCCTGTGCCTTGTAGAATCAAAATCAAGGTTCTGTTTCCAATCTTGTGCTTACATGTGAACCTAATAAACCAACCAGTGAGTGGAGTGTCCACAGTGCATTTACAGATTAGATGTAGCATGCTTGGTATGGTATTATTCTTAAACTTGACATGAACCCACCCCCAAGGACCTGACCCTGTCAGCACATTGCTTCCACTCATCTGCACAAACACAGAGGTGTAATGGAGGAGAATTAAGGAGGCTGTAATAGTGAGATGTGATGCTTGGTTGTAAGACAGCATGGCTAATTCCCTGGTTGTGTTATCTCTGAAAGACAGATGTTCCCAGCCAAGATTGTGGTGCGTGCACACACAAGACAAAGAAGGAAAAAAACAAACAAACTCACACACAAATTGGGGAAATGCAGAGATGTATGAACAAGGAGAAATGCACAGTGGGACAGTTTAAAATAGTTTTATTGACAAAAAAACAGAGATCAATGATTAAGATAACATTTCTGTGCTTCATTAAAGGACACAATGTATTTCTGCAGAGTAAACAAAAGAGAAAAAAACTATTATTCTTAAAGGAAGTTTTCCTTGCAGGACAAGGATTCACAGCAGAGGATAAAGATCATTTGATACATGGCTTCACCCTGTGGCTGTCAACCTCTTGGTTTAGATAACCATCCATCCTATTGTGCCATTAATTCAGTTAGAATGCATGGCCATGTCCTAAAATACATCAATCTAGATGGATGAGACAAAGCTTCCTGTCAATGCACAAGTCAGGGGTGTCAATTTCATCTTCTGCATCCTCTTGTCCCGCTTGTCTAAATTTCTGTCTCCTTTCCAGGATCTTTGTCACGTCTGAGAATATTCATAAACTGCTCCTGCAGCCAAGCACAGTATCCATGATTCACAGAGCAGCCTTAACGGCCTCATTGAAAGGATGAACAAATTGTTTATAGACCTTGAAGCAAACGTGAGTGAGTGTGACTTCGAGGAGGCTTTTTCCACAAATGAACATATGAAAGTATGTACAAACATTAGAGCTGCCTCTCATATTCCTTTTTTTGTCCTCTCAGCTCAGATCTCCCTCCTCCTGTTTCAGTTTAGACGGCTTCAGCTTTAAGTCTCCCTATTCAGATAATTTCCTCCTTAATCCCTTCAGAGGAGCTCCTCGCTTAACTTTCTAGTTAAGTCAGTGAGACACACTAATACAGGATAAACAGCACACACACACACATCTAGCAAATTTCACTTATCTGATGCAAGTACAACTGGTGGTTGCTTTGCTCAGACAGCAAAGCAACCACAAAGCAACGTACATTTGATTTTGTACGCTTGTACAAAATCAAATGTACAAGCGTGGACCTAAGAGGAGAAGCGAGCAGCACAGACGTTGGTGTGTTTGAGTATGCTTATTGGCTGTATCAGGGAATTTCAACGATTAGGGTCCAATCAAGTTGTTGTTTTGAAACACGTGCCTTTTAAAGCTGTTAATCCAGGATTATTTCCCCTCCCCTCATTTTATTACCGTTGATTACAAAGAGGGAAAAAAAACTCGCATACACGAACACACACAAACAAACACTAATTAAGGTTTGGTGTCCCTGGAGAATGAGCATGAGCATACTGCTGAGGTCCCTAAACATAGCTCAACATAGCTTATAGGTTGAAAAAGACAAATTTGGTTTATCTATGACTACACACAAGGAATTAGCTGGCACGGCAAGATGATGTATCTTTTAGTCGGTTCAGATATTTACTTTGTATCCAGTTATTGCCAGGTAATTTATTTTTTACAATGCACAAATACAGGTTTATGGTATTTCTGGGCATTGAGAACCATTTTAACCTTTAGGCTAATTTAGGTTTCTGACACTTTTCATTTCAAAATAAATCCATTGTTTTTGACACGGATGTATGTCTCGATGGACAAACAGGTAAACGTGGATGTAGTGTAGATAGATTGATACATTCTTCCGTTTTCTTTATAAAAACATCCCATTTATGACTTGCTCTATACTGCTTCCAGAAATAGGCCTATTCAGGAAATGTTAAGAGATTTTTAGAACATGCAACAATCTGGATTTTCAGTAAAAAAAAATTTAGTAATTCACAATGTTCACATGACAATGCAAGTCTAGAAATACAAATATTATTTCTTATTCCATTTTCTTTTCCCGAACTTATCCGGATCAAAAAAAAAATATTTACACCAAATTTCATAATTGGAAGGAACCCGGGAAAAACAGATGCCTACCAGAGCTGGTAAAACATCCTAGAAAAGAATGTGCATCCTTTCCCTAGTGACCTCTCAGCAAGTGAAAATACCCCAGCAGTTCTAAAGCTGATGTACAGGTGAGATTATGTTGAAGGATTTTTAGATCACCTTAGGCTTTGTTTGTCCACAGAGGCCCCTCTCACACTGGGTCAGCTTAGAATTATCAGACATGACTGACCGCTTGAGTTCACTCACCCCCACAGGAGTCATTAATCAGACGTTGTTGCAGATGAGCTGTCCAGACACATGCCACAACACACAGGCGTAACCACAAAAATGCACAGACGCATCAGAGCCTGCTCTAATTAGAAAAAAGGAAATGCTGGATGACAGAATGGCTTCAGGAAGTCATTCTTCAAGGCCTGCAGAGGTGCATCCCTGTACACTAACCACAGCAGACATGGATATGGGAGAAAAAAAAGTCCAGTTTACAAATAAAGCATCTCATAAATCTGCTAAACTTTTACAACATGGACACACACACACAGAAAACATTATATCTGCAATTTTTTCCCTCCTGGGGTATATTTAATGCTCCATAAATAAATAAAAAAAACTGAATCAGATCAGGCTATCAAACGGCTGCCAGGCCTCTCAGCTTGCAGCAGGGTCACTATCTGCAACAGGATCTCTGATAACGCTCTTTTATTTATTTTTTTTTTACCAGGGGTTGGGATTTTTCAAAGACACCACGCTGCTCTGGATGTTCATGGTGTGTTGTGTGTACTAACAGAGATGGGACATGGAGTTACCTAACTAAACAAACAAAAATTTACAAACACTCATCATCATCATGTTGCTATATTAATCTAAGCCTTTTAATAATTTATTTTTGCAGTTCTTTAGTCGGGTATTATGATCAGGCAACCAACAACTTTATAAAATTTTAAAAACAAGTTAATTTAAATTTATAGCAGATTTTGACTGAATACTGACTGAATATCAGTAATGGTAATTATTTAAACATGAATGCTTTGCTGATGCAGATAGTGCTTTTAGGAAACGTTTCCACATGTTCTGTTTGTGTATGGTACGGACAATTGCAGAAGCATTTTTTCTACCTGCTCCATTCATTCAAAAAACATCACTTAAGAAACTTCTGTCTACATTTAAAACATTTATATCGAGGCTCTAAGATTTTCATACCCTTAAATGAGATCAAATGAGATAGGTATCTCTCAATACATAATAAAGCAATGTAAAGGAGTATCTTTTTTGTTAAACTGTCTTTTGTTTTAAAAAAAAAAATGGATTAAAAAATAATTTACCTCTGTCTCAAAGATCCATGGAAAAAGCTTTAGTAGTATTTTAGGATATACCAATTAAGATAAACATTGAATAGATTTAAAAAAAATCAAGAAAACATTTATCAGTCCAAAGGATCACATACTGAATTGGTTGCTCACCCTGTTTAGAAGTGATAAAAGAAATCTGATTTATTTGTCTATAAAGATTAAATAACCATTTCTTTGCCAGAGTCATCAGTGCACTGAAATATAATGTGCAGTAACATTTTAAGTGGATTAGTTTCATCAATCTTGACACATTTTACAGTTTGCATTTTAATACTTTTATGAATCTGCTTTCATAGCCTTTTAACAGGTTTCTGTGAGCAGTGTCTCATGTTACCTTACATAATATGTGACTGTTCTTTTAGCATTCTGAAGCTGTAGCTCCAGTAACTAAATACACACAGCGCCTAAGAAATGTTTCTCCATTCCGTTTGTCACATCACAACTTCAAACCTTGAATGCATTGCTTGGAAGTGCTTTCTTGCACCAGAATTGCATTATAAGTACAAAATAGTTGTATCAAAATCTAATCTAGTCTTGTTAAGTTTGACTTTAAGCAGATACTAATTAAACTGTGTAGTCAATATACTTTAGGTCTAAATAGAGAAAAGATAATTGTTCTTATTTATCTTTTATATTTGAAGCCAGAAGTGGCTGTACGGCTTATAGCAGAGATTTGAAAACATTTCAGACTCATTTCTCTGTGCTGAAAGAGTAAATTGGTACACAGTCAATACTTGCTTTAGAGCTGCTGGGGCCAAAGACATTCTCAAATGTGTTTGGCCACAAACAGCAAACATATTTATAGGACTAAGCTTTTATATGGTGCTGCACTACATATTTCATACATTGTAGGAAATAATTGTATGCCACAATACACAGACCCAGGCTTTTATGTCCTTAACACTGTGGGACTATTAAAAGGACGTTATGTGAAGACCTGTGTTAAAAAGTCAGTTGCTCGTTTCTCGGTTATGCAAGTCACTTTGAACACTCGAGCGGCAACAGAGCGAGCGAGAGATGTACTCTGCATGAGTTCATGTCAGATTCACTCTACTGTCTTAAGTTACTGAGTTTAACCCCCCAAAAATGGGAAAAAAAAGAAGCATAAACTGAATACCATAAAATTTGAAGCATTTGCATAAACACTAGGCATTAAAATCACAGCCCATGTAAAAATAGCATGAAGTGTTAATAACTGGGCTTCTCTGACAATGCTTAGAGGGAAAAGCAGATCTGCTTGTTGTGCTGAGGAAAAAGGAATAGAGTAATTAACATGCTTCTTTTGTGTTTTTGTTCTGTGTACGTGCGGTACATTCTCGCTCATACAAAACTGTGTGGGTGTGCAGTGAAGGTAAAGCTTTCAAGGGCTGCTGGTGAGAATTAAACCTCTAAAACTAATTTCTTTCATCGGCATCTGTCGAGAAGATTAGGGGAAGCATTACTCAAGTATGCACTTATTTCGACAAAAGCATTTAGCAACTTAACTGAAAGAGATTGAGTAGATTTTTAATACCGCTCTGTTTGTGCAAATCAATTTAATCTGTGAAAAGCCAGTACAAAAAGGCACTTTGAAGAGGACACAAAAACTCAAGGAAACCATGATGGGGTGCAGTCAGTGCTCCATGGCCTCTGCTTCCTCTTCTTCGTCACTGCAAGGTTCATAGTCGTCGTCCACGGCTGGGTCTTCATCTTCTTCCTCGATTTCTCCTCCCAGTTCGCCCAGCAGCTGTTCTGCATGCTCCAGCATCGGCTGGTCGTCGCATCGCAGCTTACTGTACAGCTGCAAGGAGACAAAAGCAGATAATGTGAGTGCTTGAAGGATGGAAATTGCTGTGGAGCAGAAAAAGGGAATGTTTTCATACAGCTGCGTCTAATGAGTCAATTTATTTCAGCAGCCTTGTGGTCATGTTTGTAATTGAGAAGTGGTTCTCAAAGTGTTTACCTGGATAAATCAAGGCTAAATAAAAAAGTAGAAATACTGAAGTGAAGCGACTAGTCACTTTCTGGTATGAAGTTCTTATATGATATGATAAAAAACTATTAAAATGAGATTTTAATAGTAATGATAATATCAGTTTTAATAATAATAAACCAAACATTGCATAACAACATTGAGATGTGACCTCAAACCGACCCCTGAGCTCTGAGATAACTGGAACACAGCATGAAACTTTGCATCTAGTGAGGCAGCAGTATTGTAAAAGTATAAAATATTGACACCTGCAAGTGGGAGTAGGCAGTGGTGATCTGTTGATTTTGCGTGAGAAACTGGAGGGACCGGTTTATGAAATAGCCTCACTGGACAAATCTTTAACAGCAGCTAAAAGCTTACAGAAGCAGCACTAATCACTGCCCCATGGACCTACAACTGAAGGGAGGCCAGGAAGTCTACATTACAGGTCAGTCGTATGGACTGCTTTTATAATTGAAATGGACAAGCTAGTGTACCAAACCGTACCAACCTGTGCCGTACCGCTCAGCAGTTAGATTTAAGCATTTCAGCATTAGGCTACTTGAAATACCCAGTCAAATCTGTGATCCGTCAGTGGCTACCTCAGCTTTGCTAAAGCCTTTTTGTCCTTCATTTGTCAAATTAGCACATTTGGATGCACAGTTTAGAAGCACAAGAGACAGAAGAAATCTCCCATTTTTCTTCCTCTTGCTGTTGTGAGATGCATGCACTCCTGTGCACACACAAAGACAGTAAAATGTAATTTGAAACAAACAAAAAAAAAAATGCAGGGCTGTTCAAAACTGCCAACAGATTTATCTCTGTAAAATAGCCTTCTTGTGTGTAATTACTGAACTCGAAAAAGGGACTGGATGATGAGATTGTGGCTTTGTATGCACATTCAGAGTATGGAAAAACAAATGCAGCCATTTAAATTGAACTACCATTTTTAGAAACATGGCAAAAGCACGATGATTGTGTTCAATGCAGGGAATCTTATTTAGTTTTAAAAATGTGTAGCATAGAGCACACACTCACTTAAGCTCATGGACAATACACAGCCGAGCGCCATCATTCTTAGTAAAAGTGAAACGAGGCCAGGGGAGTGAGTGAGTGTGACTGCTTTGCCCCAGGACCAGTCTCTAAGCAACAGCAGGTCCTGACAGGAGACACGCAGTCCCATGGGAACTCATTTGGAGTGGTAAAATGTGTGCTCTGTGTGTGTGTGTGTAAATTTAAGCGGATGCTGTCTCTGCAGATCGGAGCTCCGGGGATGCAGAGCGTGACCCAGGTCCAGGCACAGAAACAGATACCAGGGGGGAGAGGTGACCCTGCCAGACTCTTTCAGAACACCACTGCTGCACACACACACAGCCACACAAACCAAGGGATTTTCATTACAGCGTTGTCACTTTCAAATGCCTAGAGATGTATACCTGCAAAAAAAAAAAAAAAGAGGCTTGCTTTACAATAGGGTTGGCAATAGGCTTGGCTCAGAGCAGAGAATACTTGCATGTTGCAGCCTCGGGCAAAAAATAGAGTGGCGTATTTCACATGAGCTTAATTTGAGCAATAATGAAATACATGAGGCGAACATTTGCAAACTTTATTTGCTTTCTAAGCCACTAAATGCTCCCTGGAAATTCTATCTGCAGGTAGTAGATATTTTCTGCAAATCAATAGCACATTGTGTCTACGGGATGGGACGCGATTATTCTTTGTGAAGGTTTGAGAGAGGAAAACAAACAGGAGCTATTCTTTACGCATCCCACAATGAGTGCTGCTTAGATCAGCATGGCTGTCGCTAAAAAAACCGAAAAGACAAAACACAGGCATTTCTCATTTAGAGCAGCCAGGTTTTTTTTCTCTTCTCACTTTCACGGCCCAGAGAGCTGCCTACTGAGGGAGAGTGTGTGCGGGTGTGTGATCGTATAACTTTTTCATGCTTTTTCTTGCTCCACTTTAAAGTCATGGACCAAAGCGCACCTGACCACTACTATAACTGCTCGCATGTTTCATGCAGTTGTACAGGTAAGAATGCACAAACACAACCACTGTCGATATGTGCTCCTGCATTTTGAAGTTACTTTGGTTTTAACAAGTCGCAGCTTCTGTGGAATAAATATTGCCTCAGGTTACAGTTTTTGTTAGTTTTGGGCTTTGATTTAATGCTTTTGAACCATTTTTTCCAGGGTAGGATGATAATGTAACATAACTTTAATGACTTTTTTAGGAGAAAAACATTAACAAACAAGTCTGAATTTATCTCTTATCCACACAAGGTTGAAATTATAGATACAAGATTAAAAGCAGAGTGGCATATCTCTCATATTCTCTCACTAGTATCGGTCCCATTCAGCTCTGGAGAAGTGGTTGAATTGATATAAATTTAAATTGATCAAAATGCTCTTTTCTTGAACCCCACTTTTAGGCATAGTTTGTGGAATGGATTGAATTACAATAGATACTAGCCTGATTTCCTTATTCGAAAACCAGTTTTGGTGTGTGTTTTGGATCATTTTAGTGTTGGAAAACCCAGCTGTATTCAACTTTCAAAAGTCAGCTAAGTCATTTTGAAGAAATCATTTTTGTTTGTAGAAGGGAAGTTTGTAGAAAATTAGATACACAATGTAACCTCTGTAGGTAGATGGTGGGTTAGAATGCCCTTGCAGTCACTTTCTGCTTATTTTCAAAATTAAAATAGATTTGACCATAAAATACAAGTGAATGATATGTTTTTAATTCTCGCCTCTTTTTATTAGATGCATTATAAATGATCTGTATTGTATCCCAGTATGATGAAGATAAATGTGTAAAAGCTAAACTCCATTCGACCCTGTGTCCAACAATGTACTCTTTTCCTTCCATTGTCTGGTAGGCAATTTCTTCAAATTGCCTACCAAGCACATGGTAGATAAAAGACAGGCTGATTATGTGGTAAAAGCCTAATCATTCCATCATTGTTCGCCCTCTGCTCCACACCTATGCTTAACTTCCACTTTCATTTCACCTTTTCTTTTATTTCATTTGCTAATACCGCTGCATTTCTCTTGTACACTTTTTTTTTTCCTTTTCAGCTTGGCACTCTTACACTCCCCTTAGACGACCTTGCAGTCAAGGAGACGGATGTCTCTGCTCACTCTCATCTATATATTCGTACAAAGAGCACACAATCGTCTTCCATTTTGGCAGAATAGTGCCAAGTCCTCTCAATGAACTCCTTAAGGTCTGAATATTTCTTCATTAGACCATCTTTTTTTCTTCCCAACTTATCTGCTGTATCTCACTGTTTTATGAACACTTCTACACTGGCAAGGGTGTGACAGTGGGTGAGATTAGAGCTTCTGGAGTGTGAACAGGGCATGTCGCTAAAAATCTCCAGAGAGTTGACCGCAAAACTCACACAGACTCACACAACTTAACACCCCAGGTCCTCCAGTCACATCCTTGTAGGGGAAAGCATTAAAATTACACGACTAGCCCCCTGCCCACAATCTGTGCTCGTGGGATACCCTTTCAACCACTTCAAATGGCTAAGCTTTTGACCTCTCTTTGCCCTAGCTTCCTTTGCTGCACACACACATCCACCCCTTCACACAATCATACATAACACTGTCCCTGTGTGCATACACCGCAGATCCCTCCTCAAATCGCACCCTATCTCGAATTCCATTTCACGTCCGGTTTACTATTGATTTTACCCAGGCCCACTATTCACACCCCCTGCATCAACACACACACAAACACACACCAAGTCTAATTCATTCCCTTTCCTGGTCCCCCCCTCTCTTCTTTTGCTCTCCAACTCACTATGCTGGTCATCTCCTACTCTTTTTTTCAATCAATTTTCCCCCATTGTTCTCTTTAGCAAAGCAGTTTACACCTGATGCATTTGGCAAAAAACCCCACAGAAATTAAATAATACAAACAATTCAGCAAATTTGAGTTTACATGAATAAATACAGTGCTTTTTTCACATTTTAACATGTTACAATTACAAACTTCAATATATTGTACTGGCATTTTATGTAATAGAGATTATTGAATAATTGTACAAAAAAGATTTCCTTTTACTTCATAAACAAAAATCTGAAAAGTATTAAATGAATTTGTACTTAGACATTGTGGCTTAATCATTTGTAGAGCCACCATTTACTTCTCTTCCAGCAGAAAATCTATGTCTCTACCAGCTTTGCCTGATCTAAACTTTTTTGACCATCTCTTGCAAAATAGATAAACCAACATTACATTCGATAGAAAACAATGCAATGTTGTTCACATCCATGTGAACAACATTTTAGGATTTTAGGTTGCACCACACATGCTTGGCTGGACTTGGGTCTCTACTCTGTGGTATTCTAAAACATGAATATGCTTTGGTCTAAACCAGGGGTGCTCAATACATTGATTGGGAAGGTTTTGAGTCGATCTCGGCAGTAGGTGACAAACTGAACGCCACCAGGACGCTGAGACCTGCACTTCCCCTTCTGACAGGCTTATCAAAATATTCACTAAGATCCAAATCGTTTGTATCTTCATTAAAGAATAACAATTTTTTAAAAATTAATGAAACCAAGAAATCATGATCTGATATAAATTTGTTATAAAAGTATTACTGATTAAACTTTAAAAAATCTGTAGCTTTATGTTATTAAAGCTAAAGTTTAATCAGTAATACTTTTATGACAAATTTATGTCAGATCATGATTTATTGGTTAATGACAAGTTGTCAAAACGAAGACATTTTGAATAATGTCAACTTTGTATTAAAAGTGTCATGATTTACCGAATGACACTTTATGACAACAGTCATAAATATTCATAAAGACTTACACATGTTCATGACAGGTGTTATGTCATGTTTATGACTGTGTCTTATTCACAACCCGTCAAATAAACTGTTACCATTAATTATATCCCAACTTCAGAAGATTTGCCTTTACAGAGCTCTTTGGTTCCTATCAGTCTGTAGTTTCTCATATTGAGGTCATCAAACCAAATTTCAGATCTACCATAATTGACTGACATCTGCTAGCGTCAGGTTTGCAACCCGCTTCTGACCGGAAAACCAGTAACTTCCTCCCAGTGTCAGAATCTCACTGAGGAAGAAACTGCGTTAGGTTTTCTATCACTTTATTATTTCTGCTATAACTGATGTATATTCGCATATAAAATAAGTCAATAGAATTTAATTTACATTTTTTATGTCTTTGTGTCATGAGGTAGATCTCATTTGGCTGGTGAGAGAAAAAGTAGATCTTGGTCTCAAAAAGTTTGGGCACCCCTGATCTAAACAATTGTAGCTTTGGTTGTAGTTGTCAAGTTTCTGTCCTGCATAAGGTGAAGCTAAACTCCAGTCTCACCATTTATCAGCCTCCAACAGGTTTTTTTGCTGTGTTAATTTTTCTCCACACATAGCATTATGAGTATAGATTAAAAAATATATATTTTGATCTCATCTGACCAGAGAATCCTCTCTTGTATTTGCTTTGACAAACTGCAAACTGGCCTTTGTTTGGACTCATATTCAACAATAACTTTTATTTTACCTCTATTCAAGGCCAGATTTGTAGAGTGCAAAACTAATTTTTGTGTTGTTGTTGGTAGTTTCTACCACCTGAGCTGTGGGTCTCTGCATCTGTTCCAGAGTTAACATGGGTCTCCTTGGTCAACTTGTCAATCTAGGTGATCGTCATGTATTTGGAGGTATGCATTTGATTGTTTTCAGATGATGGATTTATATTTTAGGTGTCTTCTAAAAAACCTTGGGGCACCAAATTTTATTTAGCAATGAAAACAAGTGCATACCACACTTTTAAGGTTTTTCTGTGTAATTTGTTTTTAAAAGAAGTCAATCACTTCCTTCCATTTGATAAATATATGATAATTTGCTGATTTATCTCATAAAACTGCAATAAAACACTTTAGCTATAACCAGACAAAACCTGGAAAGGTTCAGTATGTATGAGTACCTTTGCAAGACCCTGTATGTGCATGTGCCTGTCTCACACAACACCCCCCTGCACACTTAACTTACCAGGGTCATAAACTATGCAGAACAGAAGTGGACTGGTGCCAAAACCAGCCGCTGGGCTTTGTGGGACTCATTTCCAAGTTGGAACCCATTTTAACTAGCAGAGAGACTTATCGTCAATAATTAAAACTCAAGCTGAGGCTTCGAAATAAAGCTCAGATTCAATCTAGATTGCATCTAAACAATGGACAGACGTGCACACATGCAATGCTATAGAATTGAATGTGCTGTGAGGGAGCCGGAACACAATCCCCCTCACCTTTCCAAGGTCTTTGTGCTTTACCGTTCACATTATTCTTCTGCTCTACTCGCCCTGCAGAGAAACTGCTATGCTGTTTATCCGTCACGCTCCGACGTCTCGCTCAATTCTTTCACAAGACTTTCAACCCATTTTCTTTGCCTTCTTTCTTGTCAAGCAACCCAGCTAAGTACTTAATTTATCCCGTTTCTTGTTGCATTTTTCCAGTTGTCTCATACTCCCCATTGCTGGCAACTATGATCAATATGCACAAGATTCCCATGCTCTCTCCCTCTTGCCTGTTGCAAACTTACTGCCTCTCTGTCTCAGTTGAAGATGCAGTCTAAAGATGCTTAGGAGACAGTCAAGTCAATATACCGCCAGTCCAGAGAGAACAAACATCAATGTATTGTCACTAACCTGCCGCTACTCATTTCTAAGAGCACATTTTGGTGTGGCAGATGGGTAGAGAAGATGCATAACAGGAGGCAATGGGGGCGGAGGGAGTAAGAGAAAAAAATAGTAGGTGGGGCCTGCCATCCTTTAGCCCAGGCTGCCTGATTTACAAGGCTATTGGATTTTAGACTAACATGAATCACTGCTCCACAGAGGTATTACTCCCTGACAGAATGACAGAATAAATGAGACACATCACTTGGTTTGTGTGTGTCTGTTTGTGGGAAAGAGGGAGGGGGTGGGGGGGCAGCGAAGGGAGCCGGGTGAAAACTTTAACATCTTTGAGATTCTGCACAGCTATTTCTGATGCAACAATGAAGCTTAGTGGGAATGGGCTCATGTTCATGGTGCTGCATAAGCTATTTCTCTGACAAGAACCAAGTCTTCGGAGAACAACCTATTGTGGCAGCTTACTGAACGTTAACTATCTGCACTCACTGTTGATGCACATAATAGGGGGAGAAACTGCACTCTGTTCATACCAATGTTGACGCACCATACAGGCTTATAGGGAAGTGTATCAGTACATTTTTAAGGATAAACATGGTACAAAAATTTACTCATTTTTATATTTGGAGAGATTTTTTTGTTGATATCTTAAGTGTTCAATGCGTGTGAATTATTATTTGTTTGGCTTTTGATCTGTTGTTTTTTTTCCTACGAGCACATTTACATTGACATTGAGTTAACATAGTCTATTGACTCAAAACCTTAAGTTACAAAACATTGACATATTACTTTATTAAAATTGAACAAAGAGAATGATGTTGCTGATTGTTTTTTCAACAAAATTACCTTTTTAGCATTCGTCAGGTATGACCTTGCAGCATCCTGTAAAGCCTTCCACTCCTCCTTATTCTCCTCCGATGCCTCACTTCCTTCTCTTTCTTGGTGTTGTTTTGCTTTGTCCCACTGGAGGCAGCACACCCAGCCGGACAGATACCAAACCTAAGAGATACAGGTCGAGAAGGGTAAGCTGGAGAGACTTCAGTTGCAAAAAGCAAGCGCTCTTAATTTCAGTCAGATTTATGCACTAAGAGAGAGGGATTTCAGAACTGATGATACATAACAGGAAGGACACTTTTTTTTGTTGTATGTACACCATTATCTGACTGAATGTTGCAGCTGCAGCAACTCAGGCTCTTTGTACCAGGGAACTTTCTTAAAATATGTTACTGTGCAATCATTCCTCTTCTTAGTTTACAGGAGATAAACCTGGTGTCACCTTCTGCTGCTGCTGCTATTGTTCCAGGTGTTCAGAGATGATATTAAACAAACTTAGGTTTCGACAAAGGGTTATTTGACCTAAGGGTGGACATTTTATCAGTAATGGGGGAAAAATGCATCATTGAGGACTTTTGCAAACCTAAAAATAAAACAGTATGGCATTGTGCCAATATGCAATTGAGCACGTTTATCTAATAAAGTACATAATGATTGTACATGTTATTTGTATCCCAGTAAAAAAAGCTGTTGATTTAGGTATTTTTGTCCTGAAATATTTAACTGACAGAGGCAGAAACAAGCAGGAGATGCCAAAACAACAGGAGCACATGCTGTTTTTGTATTTTCCTCGGAAATCAGATTTTGAAGCTTAGGATATGTATCACACCTGAGCAGCAAACATTAAAAGAAACAACAATGTGTTCACCGTTGCACTTGTTCACCACCCCAAATATCAGTAGGTAGAGATAAAAAAGAAGGGAAAAAAAGAAGAAATAATGCTATTAATCAAAAAAGTTCAAACAGAGGTAGAATATTTTAACTCTATGTATCTGCTCAGAATCATCATGCTTCTTGCCTCTGGATAATCACATCAACAGAGCTGCACCAAACCTTCCACCTTTAAAAACAATCACGTCTAACTCACTCCAAACTCAGAGGTGTGTGCGCGCCTCTCATCTGAGGCCAAAGATCACCCACCCACTGTTCTTCAAGCACCAAGAAACAAATATTAGCTTTATTCATTATTCATTGAGGGTAGCGGCAGTGGGAGACCCAGCACCTTTGACAAATCAACCATTTAGCTAACAAACACATCATGGCATGGCACGCTGAATCCAGAATTGTCGCCCAGCAGGCTGAGTAGGAGGCTACCCCTACCTCCTGCAGCTGTGCTTATCACAACAGCCGCAACGATACATAAATAGGACTCTGGTGTTGATCCTCATTGTGGCATTTACTTAGAATGCAAATCAGCAAAAAGCGTGAGAATATCATTGAAATACATGATGTTTGAATTAAATTCCTAATTCAAACATTAGTTATCTTAAAAAATGTGAAATTTTCTCATATTTTTGTGACAGATTTTCCACCACGAGATGCGTCGAGGAAACAAAAACGACTGAACATCCATATGAAAATTTTTTAAAAAGTGAGCTAATTAAGAACTTAGAGAAATCTATTCCACTCAGCTACAACTTCACACAAAAGCACACATATTAGAAGGAATTCTGAGTGTGTCAATCAAATCGCAGGCTCTGTTATAATTTTAAAGTCAAGTCGCATCTTAGCTCCCATATGGCGCCACCGAGGGAAGAACAAAGCGATCATGAATCAAGCGAATACCTTTGAAACAAGATTGGCAAAGCACCAGCTCAGTTGTTTGTGCAGACTTAATGTTATGTAAGTAGGGTTCCAAGCTTTCAGATGCAAGAGTGCAAGCAGGCAGATGTGAGAGCTCAACACTTATCAGCTGCACAGAGGAGGAATTGACACAAGGAAGGAAGTGCGAGGACGAGTGGAGTGAGTTACTGCCGTGTTTAAATATGTCTCCCTTATGCATTTCTTGTCTGTAAAATGCACAGAAAAAGAAAATTGACCATTTGGACAAGTTTTTTTGTTTGTGTGGCTTGGTGGAGGTCCACTCAAAATCAACTGTCTCAGGAGTGAGTTTAAAAGTTCAGCTCCCCGATGGCTTTTCTCAATGCGGCTGTGGAGGGGTTTGTGTGGGAGGCTGAGCCCGAGGGTGGAGTGCAGGGGAAAAAAAGAGAGAGGAAGAGTGCTCTTCTATGTAACGCTAAGCGACAAACTCCCATTTTCTGCTACTGACAGGGGATTTTTAGAGCAGATTGGCACATACTTTTTACTGAGCCACTAAGAATACAGCTATTTATGCCACCATGGAATAGGTTCGGTGCCAAGTCCAATATAAGAATGCTTACGGTCTTTGTTATAAATTGGCACACCTAAATTATGGATTGTTATTCACGGTATGTATAAAAATTTACACAAGTTAATGCCTTCAATAAAGCCGCCTCTTGAACCCATGCATGCAAACTCCATGCAGAAAAACCCAGAGCCAGGAATTGAACCCAGGGCCTTCTTGCTGCAAGCAGCAGTGCTACCAACTGCTCCACTGTGCAGCCCTCATTGTCATTATGAATGATGCTAACTAGAACCATAAATCAAGTCCTTTTTCTTTTTGTCAAGATTTTTTTAATAGAAATTTGTCTTCCTTTTTTTCCCAAGTTCCATGACACTGTTTGCAGCAATACTTCTGTATCTGTGTGTGCATACTACTCACATCAGATGACCTCAATTCCAGTCACCGATCGGCTCAGTTGAATCAACAATTTCAAAAAGATAGAGCTTAACTATTTTCCTTTAAAATTCCACTCATAACTGAGTGGAATAAACTAAAATAGAGGCCTATTTTAGTTTATTTCTATTTCAATCTGATCATTTTCAGCATTATAAATTTAATCTCAATCTTGGGAAAGTGAAACACTCAAATTTAATCTTCAATACACAGGGGTCTAATACCAGTGTTCTGGATACATGTTTGCCTGTGTTCTTTCTCCCTCATATGGCCATAATTTATTATGACAAGGCGTGACATTAATACCTGCTTATATTTCAGTTTTTCAATAAAACCGATCAGACCTTGTTTTATGTTTTTGCTCATATTTTTCCTACAAGTTATGATGTGGTATGAACAAAATGACTAAATCTAATCAAAATTATTTTTATTTTTTTTATCAGATCAGTAATTGCAATAATCTTATGCCTGTCAAGAAATCCACTAACATTCAGAAAAATATTTTTTTTTTACCCAGACCTTGCCTGTGACAACCTGCTCTTGGTTTGTTAGATTTCTCTTCTATTGATCCTCTGAAGTTTAAAGTTGCCATTTTCCCCCCTACAATAGTAAATGAGGCCTCATAGCTGGATGCTATATAACGAGCTGTTCCTTCTCCACTGTCCCTTTGTGCAGTAGCATGTATGATTGGGTCCTGCTTTTACGTCTCTCTGAAAGACCCTGGAACTTCGTCTGAGACCCAGGGGCACAAATTGTTCTAAATTGCAGTGTAATTGTCTGTCCTTACCATACCTTTGATACATTCAGTTCCTCCACTTGAACCAGCAATGAGTTGGGCAGTATGGGAAAAATTTCCACAAGTTTTATATTTCAGTACGCCAGTCTTTTGCTTTAAAGCTGCAGTAAGTAACTTTTATAAAACTTGTTAAAACTGTCAGTATATCCTGACAGTGTGAGACAGATGCACAATAAAAATAAATATATAAATCATAAAGTTCCTTTGCCTCCTCCCTGTAGAGAAATGCACCACATCTGGTCATAAAAAAAAAACCTATCAGAGCCAGGAGGAGGGTATTAGCACTGTTTAATATGCTTGTGTACGTCCACAGTTCACTGCAACTGTGCTAAGGGCAGAGAAACAACTTACTGTTACAGGAAAACAGTTTATCCTCTGTCATTGGTGGTCATGTTTACTAGCTGGCACATTCACGGCACTGTAAGGAAGGAGCTGTGGCAACAGAGAGCAAAGGGAGGATGTGAGCAGTGCGTACATGTGCATGATTGACAATGCTAAGACCCTCCTCCTGGCTCTAATTTATTTTCTGTAAACAAACTGATGCACCACATTCTCATAAATATACGGCGTCCATTATTATCCAGGAATCTTCTGGATATGGATCCTTGTCCAATTTGGTGATAAACCATGTTTTTCAAGAAAGCTGGAGAACTGCATCACAAAGCAAAAGTGATAACTAAGTGGCCCAGAGACCCAGACAAGGACATTTCAGGTTAATGGCAAGACAACTGTATAGATCTTAATCCCAATAAAAGCCTACATTCATTCCTCAAACAGTGACTGGACCCAAGAAAAAAGTGATTTCAAGTAGTTGTAGATCAAGAATACTTCACCATGTGCCAGGATTTGGCCCAGAGGTTTTCATCCAAAGTGGCATTATGGATGAATTGCAGAAATCTTCAAAAAGAATTGCTGATATTGTAAATACAGAAGCTTTGCTTAAAACTGATGTATTTATCAATAAAAGCGTGTGAAACTTCAAAAGGTTTATCATTAAATGGCAGTATACCCTAGAAGCAAATCTAAGTCTAAGACCGGGTAATGGTGAAGCAGCAACATTTCTCATAAACTGAAGTAATTGTCACTCTCAAAATCTTTGGCAATGGCTAACTTCAAGATAACATTACTGGATAATGAAGTATCTCCTTTCAGTTCCCAGTGTTAAGCAAACAGAAACACAACTGGTACTTTATTACAGTATGAGCCACTATTAATTTAAAATGCATAATTTATTGATAATAAATCATATTCAGGTCATCTTTTTGGAACCACATCTAATTCTACAAAACCCTGCTAATATAAAGATGACAATAATTCTGAGAGTAAAGTCTTTTGAGATCGCAATACAGGTAGAAATGTTGATACTTTTAGATATAAACACCTCCTCAGCTGAAAGAACTGAGCCTTTCACCTTCTCCACTGAAGCTATAAGTGAGGTAGTGTGATACAGAAGTGGGCACTGCATCATGATAATTAGACAACAGTTTACAGTAAGACTGATAAAAATGGGTATTTTAATCCATTGGATTGACAAGTAATAAAACACAAATGTACTTTCTTTAGCAACCAGCTTGCTCAGCAATCATAAGACACAGATATGTTTTATTAGAGTGACTTTAACCACCTGAACCTTAAAAATTAATTGTCAGAGTTCTTGAAGTGAGGGCAAGTTATTTTTCATTTTTGCACCAAAAAATTCTTAAAATCTGACAAAAGCTTTGACTGGTTGAGCTCTTGCAGCTCATTAAATAATAGCATTTTAGTCAGGAGAACTATGAACTCTCTTTTGTGGGTTTGATGATCATTTTGAGCAATACCTGGTGTTTGTCTTACAGGCTGAATAATAGGTGGCACTTGAGAACATAAAGTCAATTCATTATGACAGAGTCAAAGTTCCTAAATATTTGATTTAAAATAGCTTCTTTTGTCAAGTTGTCTGAGAGTCTTTTTGTGTCTGAATGATTCCTAGGTTGGAGTTATTTAGCCTAACAAAAAAAATATAAGAAATACCAGTGGAAAAACCAAAGAAAAAAGAGGCTAAAGTAAAAGATAAATTAAGACTTTATGATCACAAAGTCTATGAATTTAAACATAAAACCTGCAAAAACACCAGCAACAGGAAAGTGGATAGAACATATTAAGAAAGTCTTGCAA
This sequence comes from Brachyrhaphis roseni, assembly GCA_903066815.1. Taxonomy (NCBI): domain Eukaryota; kingdom Metazoa; phylum Chordata; class Actinopteri; order Cyprinodontiformes; family Poeciliidae; genus Brachyrhaphis; species Brachyrhaphis roseni. The sequence continues at coordinate 22,018 of CAEFZY010065962.1, forward strand.
CTTGCGAGAAAACTAGATGATGACTTGATGACTCAAGACCTTTACACAGTACTGCACATTTCTCAAATTCCCTTAAGCATGTTTATTTATTTCATAAAGTCAATGCATTACTTACCTGAACAACTTCATCATCTTCTTCCAGAAGAGCCTCCAATACATCTACCGCCATCTAATAAAGAAAGAGAAAATAATGAAATAATGAAACAGAATAAAAAACAACATTTTGTCCTACAAATGCTCATTCAATAGAGAAATAAGCATAATGTACTGTGAGCAATGGCTTTAAATAAATTTGCAGTAACCAGTAACATTGTTGTTGGCGTTGTTGTGCATCTTCCAGGCAGCTCAATCAATGACAGTGATCAGAGGGTCTGATAAGCATCTAAGGGGTCAGCGTCCCCATTCACAATGTCATCAATACCAACAAGACAACAGACACGGCAGTCAATATACACACTCATGAGTGCTTATCGCACAGTCAATAATCACTGCAGACATTGTTTCCGATGGGCCTTTTAATCATTTTACTGACAACCTACTCATACCCTCCCTTCACCTCATAGAGCAAGAGGCCCAAATAAATCTAAAGATCAACTTGACACGTTGTCCATATTCGCCCCTACTTTCAGGGTGTTTGTCTGAGTCACTCTCTGTAGTGTCATGGAGAGGCGGTTTGAGGCCTCAAAGGAGCCAAATGTTAGCTGACCTTTGTTGGAGCGTTGTCTGTGGGAAGTTTCCATTACAGAAATCAGAGCTCAACTAAAGTAGGCAGCGTGTTTGTTTAGCTCCGTCTCTCTCCATGTGGAACCTGTGGTTTGTGCTGCCTTTGTGAGTCTCTTTGTGTGTGTGTAAGGCCCCAGGTGATGATATATTGATTTTTGTCAACTTCAGGTTGGAGGCGACCGCTAGCCAATCACCCATGGTGAAGGGCAAGAATAAAAGACATACACGCACCCCCGCAATTGCACACATACACACACCGACAGCAAATGCTCAACAAAAATGTGACTTCAACAAGCTGTACTTGTTTTTTTTTTTGTTTTTTTTTGGGGGGGGGGGGGTTGCTAAGGCAGAATTATTAGCTGGAGAACTTCCCAGTTTTTTTTTCTCCTCCTCCTGCTGCTGTGTGGAGTTTCTTTTCATTAAGACAACGTGGTTCCGGTGGTGATAAACAGGCCCGCCGCCTGCACAGACTGAGTGAGAGTCGGGTTAATTGAGAGTATCTCGTTAAGACTGCGCAAACGTGCATGTCAGAGAGTCAGATGATTGATTGCTAGACCAATTATGAGCAGAGAACCTATTGTCCTAAATTAATTAATGACTGATTAAAAGCACACAAAACAAAAAACACCCAATCTCAACCGATGAGGGATGGATTTATGCCAAGCGCCAAAATTATCTCCTCTACTTTCATTGTCTCACTGCAACACATGAGCACAAAGATAAAGTGCCAAACGATAAATATTTAGTGTTTCCATTCTGTGAATAGTTTGCAATCTGTTATGCTACAAACATAAACTTTCATGAATATGACTGAGCTTATATGTCACACACAAACTGAAACAAGTACTTGTGAACTCAGTGAAATATTTAGTTTTTCAAAACCTTTGTTTTTCAAAACTGTCCGTATTCGTATTTAGCCCTCTGAATTGTCATGCATCTAAATAATATCTAGAGAAACCAAATACCTAATAAGTCATCTTGTGAGAACATAGAGTCCACCTGGGTGTAAATTTTTCTCAGTATAAATCCAGATGTTCTATGAAGGCCTGAGCGGTTTGTTAGAGAACATTCATGAGCAACGCATCATGAAGACAAAGAATCACAGCAAACAGATCAGGAGTAACATGTGGAGAGGTTTAAGTGAGGATTGGGTTATAGAACACTATCCCAAACCTGAAAACTTACCGAAATATTTTAGTCGTCCTAAATAAGTTGGATATGGAAAGGATTAATTACAGAAGCAGCCAAGAGGCCCATAGCATCTCTGGAGGATCTACAGGGATTGGTTCTGTAACAAGGCTCTACTAGAGATTGTAAAACAACTGAGATTGGAACTGAGGATCAACTTCTAGCACGACAATGAACATTAAACCACATTCACGTGTGTGCCCAGATACACAATAATATTTTAATAATCTGAGATGCTTTCTGTCCAATCTGACTGAGCTTAAAACTATTTTGTAATAAGAATAAGCAAATATGCCTGCCACTTCATAGCAAAAAACGGTAGTTCTACAAACTACAAAGTAGCATTCATTTTATTTACACATATTTGCAACTATTTGCTACTTTGTGTTACGCTACCAAATAAAATCTCAATAAAAAACATTGAAGTTTGTTGTAACATGACAAAATGTTGTAAAGTTCATTCTATTAGATGGGACAAAAGATCTGCTGGAGCATTAAACAACAGACAGAGCAGGCAGTTTTAGAGCAGCAAAAATAGAACAAGAGATATATCTGGAAGCGAGAACAAGTGAGCAATGATAACCATTATATCGTCTCCAACTTCTTAACTACACTGGTCAGCCCAGGGGCAAGTGATTAAAGATTCAGAGTTTTTTAAGCTGCTTCACGCTCTAAACAACAACAAGATTAATATTCCTGTGAAGATAAGAGAAAAATAGGGAGTGATACAAATTAAAAGAGGGATAAAGTTGGAAAGGAGGGGCAAAAAAACCAAAAACAAGATGCACACAAATACTAAAAACAATGCAATCACGCTGTCCTCTTTATTTCAAGACTTCAACAGCAAAAAAAAAAAAGCAGGACTCTGGGGAGGAACTCATTTATAATGTTCATTGTGCTCAAGTGCAGTTTGTGTGTTTGTGTGTCGTCTTCAGGCAATGCTGTTTAACAGAATCATTTTACTGGAGCGTGCAGAAGAGACTGGAGAAAGACAAATCACTTTACAAGTGAGGGCGCGCCATAGCTCACACACATGCAGACACACACACAAACAGGGATAGCTACAGCGAAGTAAATTAATCTAGGAGGAGTCTATGCAAACTCTGCTCGTGAGCAATATGGGAGACACAAGCAGCACGAGAGTCTAAATTTAACGACAGAAGCGTTTAGTAAATAAATAAAAGTGAACACAAGTGACAAGGTGAGTAGGTACGATACTATCCACCAGCTTGTGTGACAACTGCACTGAAAGATGCCTTAATGGCTGTCAGGAAAAGGTAGCTGCCCGTTTCCCCGTCTGCTGTGTGACAAGTAAATCAGCAGCAATGATGGATGATGATGATGACATTTGTGTGTTTGTGTGCGTGTGTCAATATAAGTGAGAAAGAAGGGAGCTGTGCAGGACACTTATAAAAACAGAGAAACTTTTTTTTTCCCCAATTAAATGCAGGTCAGTTGGTCCTTCACAATGTATTATATGGTACTGTATTGCAATAGAACTGTATTTGCCTTGGAGTTGTATTTATATCACAATATATAAAACTGTTCATGAATTTTACTTGTGTTTGTTATGAAGGCTTTTATTCTGTACTGGATGTGATGGTGTCTTTGGGGTGAAAGTTATGCACTTTTTCAGTTGGATGTCTTGACGTTTTCCACAATTTCACACAGTTTTATTACTCTGAATCCAGTGATTAAAATGCTGTAAATGTATTATTCTTTAAATTTTACAGTTACAAACCAAAAGCAAATATCTGAACCTAAAATTCAGACATTTAAAAAATGTGGTTTAAAACAATTATGAAAACAGCCACTTTATTTACTTTATAAAGATGGACTATTGCGCTATGCACAGTCTTTTTCACACCTGGCAAAGATGCGAAACATGCCTTAAAATTGTTTTTTATTTTAAAGAGTTCCTGTAAGAAACAGGCTTTGTCATTTCATTTTTAAATTCCAGGAAAAAAAGACTATGGACAAACAACAACAATGCTTTAGTTTGAATTATTTCACAGGAGTTTGTAGTGGTGCAATTAAGTGGCAACTGTTATTTTGTTTAAAAATATATTTCTTGGCATGTTTGTTTCTTTTGATAATATGTTTAAATTAAATGTTTGCTTTGTCTAAAATTATCAGTGTGAAATTACATGTTACTGCAATAAAATTTATTTTATGGCTTTTAACACATTTTTAGCAGGGGCACTAATAAATGTAGAGAGCTCTGTAATTATCTTTGAGCTCATATTCCATTAGCACTGTGAAAGATGACATTTCTGGCATGCATTCATGTTGTGAAATGAATCAAAAGGGGGGAACGGATTTGAAGAAGTATTTTTGGCTCACTTTCTTTCCCAAATTAAGTAGCAACGATCATAGAATGTGAAATCCACTCATGTGGGAGAACTTTTTTCTTGTTCTTTTTCCATGCCACATTTTTGGAATAGCTGATTTTCAGGTCCAGCGGTCATTCAAATCCCTTGTTTATAAGCTTTTTGTGATTTTTAGAGAGTTTTAATGTGCTGTCAACAAAAATAAGTAAAAGTTCCATCTTAAAATATATTTTTAACCCATCTTAAAAATTCTAACTGTTTCACACTTCCTGGGCAAAAAAAGGAGGACAAAAATCTTTACCTTTGACAGCATTGCATTTAACATTAGTTTTATTTAACACACCAATTTTTATGTCTGTAGCTGAATTAACTTTTTGTCTGGCTCTGGTATTTATGAGGACATAGTCAGTGTGCTGTGAGGAGTCTTCAGTAGATCTTAAATCTTCTTAATGGGGTTGAAGCAAGAGATCTTGGGTGGCCAATCAATGACTGAAAATTATGTTTTATCCTCCCTAAATGACTCGATAGATGTTTCAGCCAGTTGAATCCTGGCATTCAATCATGCTCCTCTCTCAGTTAAATTGGCTTAGTTTATATGTCTGCTTGATAGATGAGAACATTTTGAGCTAAGCAGAGAAGAAGGTTTTTTTTAATATATATACCAGAAATACAGGATGTGTATCTTAACGTTGCTTTTCAGGAATATGGTACAACTCATATCAATCATGTCAAAGAGCATCTCAATAAATTAAAATGTTGAAAGTTGGTTGCCTAGTGACCTGTCTTGGGTGTACCCTACCACTTCCTTAATGGCTGCTGGATATAGGCATCACGAAGATCTCAAAGGATCTAGATGTTTACAAAGAGCTGCATCCAAGCACATTAATGGTAAGTTGTGTGGAAGGAAAATGTGTACAAGAAAAAGATGCACAAGCTAAGCCAGGACTGCATCTGGAGTCGGTGCGTTAAGAACCACCACATAGAGACATATCTAGGACAAGTGATGCATACAGTATGTCGCCCTCCTAGTGGTAAGCCATGACTGAACACCAGAGTTGAAAGTGTCTTACTGGAGGGAAGGAGAAAGAAAGTCTGAATTGTTGCTCAGTGTACCAAAATCCTGTTTTAAGACAAAGTCATTCTTGTTTTTGACAATCAAGGTACCAGAGACCACAAGAAAAGTGGAGAGGTACAGAATTCAAGCTGCTTGATGTCCACCACCAAGCTTCAAGTTAGGGATAAGTTTGGGAATCATGTCATCTGCTGATGTTGGTCCATTGGACTTTATGTCAAGATACTGGCCTGGCCTAAGCACCCTAGAGTTTATAAGATATAGTACAGATGATGAGAGACAGAATACCCAAAAATGCAGATGAGATGAAGGTTGCTATTATAGTAACTTATTCTCAACATCTCAGCAGAGCCAGATGGACCATCTCAATGCCACACCCTATTGATGGCATATTTCATGCAAAAAGAGCCAAGTCCACGTACTGAGTGTATATACTGTAAATTACATGATTGTACTTTTATTAGACGGACATTTCTGCAATAGGAATTCTTTTTTAAGGTCTAATGTAATATTCTAATTTTCTGAGAACTTAAATATAGGATGTTCATTAGCTCTAACCAATAATCATGAAAATAAGCAAATAAGGGCTTGAAATATGTCACTCTGTAGTATGTGTACGCATTACATAAGTTGCACATTTTAATTAAATTATAGAATTGGATCAAAGCACTTGTATTATAAGCAGGACTTTTTACCTATTTGGTGGATTGTTTTCTGTTTTTTTCTGCTTAGTTCCCTCTTGACGAGGCAGTGTATAACCTTAAAGGTAATGGGAGCAGAGGTGTTATTTTACTGAGCCAAAGGTCGGTGGTGTGTTAGCTTCTTGTTTAAACTGTCATTCACTGAAGAGTTCACAGCTGATGAAGTGCTGTCTGACACCAACAGACAAGGGGGAAAAAAAATCATTTTTGGAGATTGAATCTGTCACCAGCATGCAATACAAAAACACATTTCTCCCCTAACTTACTAACAAGAAAATATATTGCACAGGCAGAGACGATGTGGCACAAGCCGTAACATGCAGGTTTTTTTTTTGAAACAACATAAATGAGAATGTACAAAATTAAAGTCTATTTATGAGCCAAAAAAGTGGTAGTAAAACATAATTTTTAGATTAAACAACATCAGTGTTATTGATCCTAAGCCAAAAGGTTGTTGCAGCTTATTTGCATTTAAAGAAGAAGAAACTTAGATTTAGGTCTTCATCACTAAATCTGCAGATTGGAAAACCAGTCAGATTTTAGACCAGAAGGAAACAGTTATTACAGACTGAAAAAAACGGGGGAAAAAACTAAGCTATAATATAGATGGATGGATAACATGCAGATGAATTAAATAAAGCAACAAATAGAACAAGGGGTGGATGGAGGAATGGACAAGCAGATCTAACTGGACTGACAGACAGATGGATGGACACGGATGGGATTAAAAACAGAGGAAAACAGATATATGACGGTAAATGGAAATACAACATTTTTTTTATACTTGAAGTAAATTCTATACTTTTCCAGACTGTGTATGAACCCTTTAAAAAAAGCACATCTACATGTTACACAGCAAAACATGAAGCAATGAGAAACCGTGTTCCCTCGTACTTCATCTAAATCGAGTCTGGGGCTTGACTCCTAAAAGAACATAAAGCTCAACTAACTTTATGTTAGTTGAGCTTTATGTTCAGTTAACATAAAGTTAGTTGAGCTTTCAGACTTCTGGTGGCCAAAGACTAATTTGACTGAACAATGCATTCTCTTGGGATACATACCCATGTTGGTATATATGGTAAAATATGTGACATTATAAAGCTCTGAGCACAGCCGCGGCTCAGGTTTCAGGCTTGATGACACCAACAGGAGGATGAAGACAAATGACATGTCAGAAACTATGGACTGAAACGCTGTCATTTCACTGATGCACCTGACAGCACATCTCCCACTCCCACTTCCACTCCCACACACACACACACACACACACACACACACATACACAAAGATGTAACTGCAGCTGAGCTGTGTGGGTTGAAGAGTAAAAAAACTTTAAAAAAAGGGACACTGTGCTCATTTCCTGTCAGTAATAACCATAAACCACCCAACAAGATTGACTAGAAATTAATCATTGGATCACAACAGAAAATTGCTACACTGCTGTTGGTGTGGCAGTAATCATAGCAAATGACTTCAAGCGTTAATGATTGTTAGGAGGTTCAGTACCGAACTGAAGGCAGCGAGCCACTGAAATTGAGGCCATTTAAACTGGAAATTGATGAGTGATTTAGCAGATGAGTATGCTGTTTCAAAGATATGGCAGCAATTCATCAAAACAGAGGTTCATTGTGATTTTTTTCCCCCTCCATTTTTCCTCCTCCATCTCCTCCCTTCTGCAGCCCCCACATCCCACCCCAGCCCGTCTCTGTAAATACCACTCTTCAATTATTGACACTAAACTCTGAAGGGCATAAAGACCAGGCATGGCCTTCCCACCTCCAGCGCTATTCAGCAGAAAGAAAAGCACACATACACACATAAAGAAATGCCAGGCTGGCCTCCTGCCGCGAATCACGCACTGACTGGCCAAAACAGAGCGTGCAAGCACAACACACTGCAAACACATTACCTCATACTCCTCTGACTCGATAAGCAGTTTGGCCGTGGTGATGCGAGACTCGTACGGAGGGATTTCATTCTGGAGGAAGTGGGAAAAAGAACAAAAAAAACCAGAAAATAATAATAAAGGACAATGTGACCACCTTTGGAGGAGTGTTTACACGAGAAAAATCAAACAGAGTTCTTCCTTCCTTTGTCTGATAATAACACGATCCAATTTCAGGCTGCAAAATGCTCCGCAGCTGCATGGCTGTTAATCTCAGTCAAAGTGTCAGCAGGCTGAGTTCGGATCAACCTGCAGGTGAAGATAAGAGTCATAACTGTGGAGTCACAGGGGGTTTGTTCTACCAAATCATCACAAAACCCTTTCCTGTATCACATTATTCTTTTTTTAAATGAACCCTGATATAATTTATTTGGGGATATTAAAATCTAGCACTGCAGCCATTATTTTTCCCCATTAGAGTGACTCCCGGTGCTGCCTTTCATATCAGTTTTTTTCACGCACTTTGACTTAACAGCACACGTTTGTGAAGGGCTTGTCTCATCTTTTTTATTTTTTAATGTTCGCCAGTTCATTATCTCCTACTTTTTAAAAAAAATACGTATCTTTGCTGATGTCCTTAACGTCCGCTGCAAAGCACACTGTGACAGCCAGACTAGTTTAAAAAGGCTTTTTGAAATAAACCTGAATAAATATGCACCAATAAAATTGGATGGTGGCAAAATACCACCAGTTTTCCAGCTTAACCAGCGAGTCAGGAGCTCAGTTAAGACACCACCCTAAGGCTGCAAGGACAAACAAAAACCAGAATAAAACCATCACCAGTTTTAATACTTTATGTGAAAAAAAGTTTACATATTTGGATTTGTTTTTAAAAATTAAGTAGAGACATAGCTGTTTGTAATCATCTTATGGATTAACCTCGTGGTTTTTGATTGTCCATAACACTCAGACACAAGGAGATGGCAGTAAGCTTACATAGGGGGTGAAAACCCGGTTGAAAACCCCCTATTTAAACCTCGATCTTTAAGAAGCTCCTACTCTTTCAGACAATCTGCCTTCAGCATGTCATCATTATGGGGCCTAAAACTGTTCTTAGGAGCGTTGGACTGAGAAATAATTTCTATGATAAGCTCAGCAGACTTGCAGTTCCAGGTGTTTGCTAATTGCTGCTCTTGCTAGTTTGTTGGACTGGAGAAGACAAAGGGGAGGGGTGCTCTGTAAGATACAAAAAATTGTTTTGCTATGGGCAGAAATGCATGCAAAATTAAAGTTAAGCATACTTTGCATTCAATATATTTATCACCAAACCTTCATCACTTCATGTGGCTGATGGGCATATTTCTGTGACTTGAATAGTTTTCTGCACTGAGCTGAAATATAGGGCCTCGAAAGGTCAAGGTTTTAGAAATGCACAGGCCAATACTCATGCATAAAGCAGTGTGAGATGTTCATGTGATGGAGCAATAGGATAGATATTCTGAGCTGTACTTGCATAAAATTAGCTTAGTAACGTTATGCTACAATATATAAGTTCTTGCTAAGGGACAAACATGCATGTTTAAATTATAGGCCTATTCCTTATTATTCTAATTAATTCAATTGAATTCCTATGTAAACTTTAAAACTTTGGAAAATCCCCAGAGTGAAAGCAAAAAGAGTGAAAGAGGCTATCGGAAGACTTATGTTGTCTTGTAGAAATAATAATTAGAGCCATCGCAATACACACACCAATAATGATGCAAAACTTAAGATTTCTTTACACTGCTGCCAACAGCCACACTCTTTAGTGTGGCTGTCGATAGTAAAGTCCAGAGGAACATGGAGCTTAATAAGACAGGTTTGAAGAGGCTAAGAGTGAAGCAAAATTCCTCTAGTTTATTATTTTGAGCTTTTAAACTTATGATACTATTAAAGACATTGGATTTGAAAATTTTGGCAGCTTTTGGAAATCTTAGAGTTAAGCTAAGCAACTGCATTGTCCAGGGAATAAACTAGTGTTTCTGTAAGGCTAAGTTCGCTAAGTGATGCTGTTGTCCTTTCGGCACTTCTCTCTAACGGATTGACACAGTACAGCAGCTGCCTCCATACGGACTTGGCAGATTTTTGTAAAGACCAAATGCCATTCCCTACGCAAACCCCTGATTATCCCCAGGTAGGAACAGGATTCGAATGGGGAGCCTCTGGGGCCATGGCCATCTGCTCTACTACCTGAGTCACTGCCGCCTGCTAAGGGCCCCAAAAGTTCTGACTGCTAATAAAAAAAAGTAAAGATGCTAAAGTTACATTAAAAAGTGGCCTCTGTGATAATGCTTTTTTTTTATTATTTTAAAGGCTGTTAAAATAAGGCTTAAAATGTTAAGATTAACATCAAAGCCAGAGATCTGAACTTGGCCACAAAATTCTGATCAGTGCATTTCTTAACCTGAATATTATTTGTGGCAGTGAGAGAAATAGCAACCAGAAAACAAGCTTACTTGTGTTTCTTCTTCTGTTGTAGAGGAAGCTGCACTTTGCTTCTGCGCAGGTAACCACATCCCAACACTTTTCAACAGGTATTCCTTCCCTTCCTAAAAACAAATGAAAGATCCATGTGATGATCAATTTGTGTAAAATCCTTTAGATATGTCTTCTACAAACATAAAAAATGCAAATATTCTTGTATTACACACTGGTTAATTGATTCTCCATAGACATTAATGACCAATTATTATGATTTAATTTAATTATTGCAAATAATAATCAAAGCAGCTTAGCTGAAAAAAATTAACAAAAAATAAATGTTGGTCTGAGGATGTATGGATAGCTAAAAAAAAAACTGGGGCAAGCCTGATCCCTAAAGGCTTCATCTGGTACTGCATTGGTTGAACTCTTGACTACTTCTCAACAATTTAAAGATGAACGATTTGAGAGCTTGTTGAAAACTTACTCAAACCTGTTGAATCTAGATCATATTTGAAGCTCAGGGCTGTTTCCTGCTCTCGACACGGCTAAATGGAACAACATAGTGAAAAAGCTACGTGAGCTATAATTAAAATGTTACTTTCATGCTTCGTTAAAACTCCATTAACTCACAGGAATCCATCGTGACATAGATGGAAGATAGAATGCCAATGCTCCTCTTTAATCTTTATTGTTAATTTTAACCCATGATAACCCACAGTGATAACTAATCAACCTCCTGCTGCGGTCAAGAGTTTGTGATTTCAGAACATTAACGAAATGAGAATGTGCCTTGCCAGAGGAGGCGACGAAAGACTGTTTTCTGTAACTAAAGATAAGTTTTTACTAATTTAAAAGCTACGACACATGCTAGAGCAACATGCAGTTTCTCTAGCATGTGTCGTAGCTTTCAGCTTCTCTAGGAGTAAGAAAAAAAAAATGTTTTGTCACCTACATCACTAAAGTGTAAAATAATCATGGATATTCTTTACAATATAACTAAAAATAAAGACTTTGATTGATTTAGAATATGTTTTAGTTTCAATCTATATGATCAATGGATATGTTAAAATAAAATTATAACCAGATAGGGTACATTAAACCTCAAAGAAAATCAGAAATTGTCACTAATCAGGAAAACGTGAGCAGTGCATATCTACAAGAGTTTTACTGCACTTGTAAGTTTTTAGTATAAAACAATGGTAAAAGGAAATTTTCAAGAAATATTATTTCAGCTATGTAACACAATATTTTCATGTATGAATACAGAAATATTCAGTCACAAATGACATTGTTTCAATAATGTATGTTCACAATCAATTAATTTACAACATTGATTTATGAATAAATAATATATTTATTAAATACCTCACACTGCAGGAGGTTGGGTGATGGATTTATTACTATATTATTTTTAAGACATATAATTATGGGTTCATTTAGTTTACACAAATCCTCTATGTTCTTCCAGGATAAAACTGTAAGGTTGATGTAGCAGTTTTCTCCGAAACTGAGTCCAACATGCTTCCTCATCTCTTTCAATTTATCAGATGACTACATGACCTCAATGATCTGCCCAGTAATTAACATTCCTATTGACTTTACCCATCTGTGTGTGCGTGTTAACGTAAGTGTCCATCTGCTGATTAACGGCATACAATTCAATCTGCTCAGAATAATTAACTCGGCAGATTCCTGCTTTAATGTGTCGATAATTCATCTGGAGTCCCTGTGTGAGTGCGTGGACTGACCTGGTTTCTCTCTGTACTAAACAGGTAACTGGCCATAAGCTGGAGAGCCTCTGGGTTGTCATGGTGATACTGTAAAGCTTTTTCAATGAACTCTCGGCACTTGTCTGCAGCTCCCTCCTCCATGCTATGATCAGAGAAGCAGAAAGAACCAAATGTGGAGTTATCAGAAATGACTAAAATGTGAGCGAGTATTTCTGGTTGTCAGCAGTGCAGGTTGTTCTGCTGCGGTACCAGAGGTCTGTTAAGTAGATCTCAGCCAGGGAGCAGTAGGCCACGCTGACATCCTTCCCTGAAGGGACCTCGTCATTCTCATCTGTTGTTCCAGTGGCTCCAGCCTGAGCAGCACAAGGCAGACTTCCTGACTTAGAGATTATTACATAAAGTATTTAAGCTGAAAACATAACAGGAAAGTATTTTTACATGAATAGCTACTACATAATATTAGGAAACACTTGTCTATGCTCCCAGAGGAACTTCAGTTGAATAGGCCATTTATGCTGAAAACATGGTTGCGTCAAGCAGAAAAAAATCTGAGTTATAAATGAATAACTAACAAAAAAGCCCTAAATGCCCTCTTCTTGTTCAGTGCAGCGTATACACATTCTGCAGAATGACTTATTTCAACACAGATATTTTTCTGTTAGTTCATGAGTCTTAATGGAGACGTCTGTACTTTAGTAATTATCTGAATACAGACGTAAACACCCACTAAATATTTTAAGAACTAATTCACGTCTAAGATTAGTTTTGAACAATTTAGTCTCATTAAAAAAAAATTTCCATGAAAATATCAAATAGTCTTTTTTTCAGCATTTATTTTATCTGCTTTTAAGATAAAAAAAAAAAAAAAAAACACTTTTCTGTCACAGTGTTTAGAATTATTCAAGTGACTTCAGAAGATTTTAGTTAATCTAAAATCAAAATTGTATCAAAAATAAAATTTTTTGTATCAAAAAAATTGATTGTATCAAAAATCAGACACATTGTTCAGGCTTTTTATTGTGAATGAGAAATCTAATTTATTTTATAAGAAATAACACACATTTTTAACTAAACAGGTCAAAATTCTAGGTGAAAGAAATAAAGCCTGTGCTTCCTAAAGCTGATGATCACATGAAGACCCTTCATCATCATGTAACTTGTTTATAGAACCTATTCTTTAGAGGAGAGGTACTCTAGACCACAGCACCCTCTTGTGGACAAAGCATAAAGTGTCTTAAATCTCAACTAGAATTACATTTTTAGAATGTTCAGCTTAAAAATACAGACACACAAGATGCATCATTATAGGGCCTATTTAGATACATTTAAGATATTCAGATTTTATCAACTATAACTACTGAATTCCATGTATTTTATTGGGAGTTTTACTATTTTTACTATGTAAAAATAGTGCAGAATTGCCAAAAAGTAGGGCATAGATTTGTATTCAGCCCTCTTTATTCTGATTCCCAAAATCCAGAAGAGATTTAAGAAATTTTCCTTAGAAATAATTATTGATTAGAAGTTTGTTTGGGATTATTGGAGAACAAAAGCATAAGGTTGTGCAGAAGATTAACATCGGGATTAGATTTTGTTTTATGATACATCTCTTAGTAATGCACTCTTCAAATCTGGACATTGCATAACAGTGGCAAAGAAAAAGTCATCACTGGAAAAAAAAAAAGCTTCACAGTTTGCAGTTTCAGACAGAATATGGGAAACGTGGGACACACGCAGAAATGGTCAACACAGCCATGCATTTGCACCCCACCGAGTGCCTGGTCAGGATTTGCATTTGGTATTTATTGCATCTGGAGTTACTGAAGCCTGTAATCTAAACAATCATCTCCTTAGCAATGGACATTAATAATATAAAATTAAAGAGACTATAGTGTTCAAAATCCATCCATCATTTATACAAGCTTGTACATGCAGGGCCATGATGTGTTGCTTCCTATCTTCAGCAGTCAGTACACGATCCTAGGAAGGTCCCCAGTTGGTCACCGGGCAACACACAAAACAAATAACCATGCACTCACACTCAGACTGAGGGGTTATTTAGAGACAATTTAACCTAACAGTTATATGCCTGAACTGTCAGAGGAAATCCAAAGACCCTGAGAGAACCGTATAATGCACTGGGAGAACATGTACCTCCATGGACGAGAGCCCAGGGTAGAATTTGAAAGCAGGACCTTCTTGCTACACAGCAACAGAACAAACAATAGCGTCACGCTGCAGTTCAAGACTCAAATGGTTCACTGTAATCAAATGTCCAGCAAGAGATTGTTAAGCTTTTATTTACAAGTTTGTAGCCTAAATTTACCTTAGCTGAGAAAAAAAAAACTAAGAAAAAAAAACTGTTTTTTTATATATATATATATATATATATATATATATATTCTAAACTGAGACCAATTTAGAATTTTTTTATTATATGTACGTACAACACTGTCTGTGGCACTGTCTTTCCCCAAAAAACAATATCTTTATGACGAAATATGGTAGCAGCAGCATTCTGCGAGAATTCTTTACTTCACACATGTGGTCAGACCCCACTTGTTTTAGATCAAGCAATATCCATCTGTTAGAAAGGTTGAGTCGAGAGCCAGACCTAAATGTAATCGAGAAACTGGCAAGACATGAACATTGCTTAGTGTATTAGTATGAGCTTTCTTGTGAGGATGAATTTGCAAAAACGTTTGTCTTTAGCTGTGCAAAGCTGGTAGACACACACACATAAGAGAGACAGCTGTTACTGCAGGAAAAGATGTTTCTGCAAAGTCATCACTCAGAAGGGTTGAAAACAAAATCATGCCACGAGTTTGTTTTTTATTTCTAAAATATTGTGAAAAGCATTTATTATTTTCTTTTATCTTGGTAATTATACACTATTTTGGATTGGTCTACCACATAAACTATCTATACATATAATTGTAATTAATATATATACTGTATATATATATA
>CAEFZY010065972.1:0-37067 GCA_903066815.1 Brachyrhaphis roseni
AATTTCCACTAGTCAAAACTACATTTCTCCTATCCAAAAATGCATTTAAGATATCTTGAATTATGGACTCATTAGAGATATCTTTAATTAGAATTATGACTAGACAAAACTAAAATCATGATATCTTGAATTTACTTTTTGACTAGTCATAATTTAACTGTAAATATCTGAAATGTGTATTTCAGATAGTGAGTAATTCATTGAAGATATCTTGAATTGAAGTCTCCAACTCAATGGTAAATCTGACGTCATTTCGACTAGTCAGAATAGGTATTTTGTCTAGTCAAAATATAATTATAGATATCTTAAATCGCTAAAACGTCTAGTCATAATACAATTTAAGACGGCTTGCCATAGAGGTAAGAGTAAGACGAAAGGTTTAAAAGACGACAGAGAGCATGGTTCTAAAAACAGTAAGAGAAGTCTTAGAAGTATAGTTCAGATGATGAAAACACAGAAGGAAAGTGATAAAGGAAGAGTTTAAGGTCATACTTAAATTCAGGAAAGAAGATGAGAACATGAATCAAAGCCTTATAACGGTGTGCAGAGAACTAAAAAAAGAAACTAGGTGGAGAGAAATTTGCGAAGATTCTAAGTAATGGCATTTGATCAAATATAACAAAACAACAAATATAGCTATGTAAATTGACATATGCAAAAAGGTTGTTAGTGAAAGGAAAAATCTTGGCGAAAACAAAGTATCTCGTGGTTTTATCACTGGTATTCTGCTTGAGAAAGATCTGGAAAAACTATTAATGATCCTGATATACGGAGTTTGAAAAGGTTGCTATAAACAGTAGCAGGGGGAGGACTGAGAGTCTTGGTACTTTTGACGTTTGTCCTGATAAAATAAGAGTTATATCAGAACATATAAAATTTTATATGGGGAAAAAGCCGAAAGGAAAAGAAGAAGCTCTTTAGAAATGAAGAGCTTCTTCCCGTTTTTATTTTCTTTTTAAATATGTGATATATCTTAAATTTTAGGAAAGCGTTTCACTCTCAGCATGTATTTAAACTTGTCTCTATTATTTGCTTCAGCGCAGCTCACAGTTACATTCTGTAGCTTTCTGTGTACTTCTAAATCTGCTCCTAAATGTATCTCTTCGGGTTTACTACTGCCTCTAGGGACCTGGGGGTGGTAACACAACTAACATATTACATCACTAAATGAGAATAGCACAAAGTCTTTATTATTTACTATTGATTCTGGCATTACTGGCATTGTAAAAAAATAAATTCTCTAATAAAACACCACACTTTTTTATTTTCTTAACGATGGGGAGCTATTTAAATGACCTAAACAAGACCTTTATATATTAATAATAATGTTATAGATAATTGATATGTCTCCATCAATTATAGGAGGAATTAAAGAAATAAGGATACATGAATAGCAACATAATGAACTATAATAAAAACCATTTACAATGTATGCATAAGAAACTTAATTGAGTAAAAATCAATAATAATAATAATAATAATAATAATCAATAATTAGGTTCACAGAAGAATAACAAACCTGGTTGCTATAACCAGGGATGTTATCTAATACAAGTAAAAAAAAATTAATTTTTGCTTTTACACTGCCATATATATTTTTCTGAGAGATTTTTTTGTTGGTAGAATCTTATACAAAGGGGAAAATTATATGAAACACCATTTAATCTGTGATGGTGGATATTTTCTTTTGACTCTAAAGTGATCAAATAAAACATTCATAGAATCACAATATCAACAATTTGTGCATCGAGTAAAACACTTAGGACGCTATAGGTTAAAGTTAGCATTTAGTTTGTTTAATAATGATTATTGCACTATCAATGAATGGCTTCATTGATAGTGCAGTTTCTTAGTTGCCAGAGGAACACAATAATGCCTTCATGAGCTCAGAGGTTCAAACTGATGAAAAAAGAGGATGGATGCTAACTTCTAAAATATTTCTCGCCATCTCCCATGTTCTTTCAGCAAACAGTTGAGACAGAGTTGTTTTGGGTTTCACCCTGCTATTTTAGCTGCCACTGAAAGTATTCTTAAAAGTTTCTCCGTTAGTCTGCAGTTCATGTGACCAAACCAACCGAGGAGATGAAACGTTACACAACCTCTAGTTGGGTGACCTGAAGATCACTAGGTCTTCTTAAAAGATACTCTCTCTGAAACCATTTCTTAAAAACACAGCCAGTGTTTTCAGCAAAATTGAGCTGACTGTCCTATGTCCCACAAATATTATCCTGTTGATATGAAACTCATGCAATTCTTGGCAGGCATGTGTTTCTCGGCATAACACTGGTTAGCCAGTGCGTTATGGACTGGGGGCTCAGCCCATGGAGTAGCTTTCACGCTCGCCTCGTGACTAGCGCAGCATGCTGGTTTATTTTTATTTTAGTTTATTTTTGCGGCAACATAATGCATGTCAAATGCTGTGTCTACTTAAAGTCAGGTGGAGTGGCTGTGGGGCCACGTGGAGAACAGAACAACTCGTCCCATGAAGTTTGAGCAACAAAACCATTCTCTGATGCACTTATTAAAAACTCAATAGACATGAAATAAAAGAGCTACTAAAGCCACATAAATTAAATCTCCCATATGTCCCTCTAAATTCACCAGCAGAGATGCGCTGTGAGCGGATCTAGTTCATCATGTAGGGCCGTTCCAATCTTCAATGAGGCTAGAATCTGATGTAGGGGCCCCTCTTGCTCCAAACATCAGCACCACTAACAGCATTTCACCATAGATTTAGTGAAATCTGGGAGAGGGGGGCTAGTTTAATTGACCGAGTAATCAATTATAATTGTAGTTTACTAAGATGCATTAATGAACAGCTAAAACTCGAGGATCAGATTGTTGCTATGGTAACAAAACAATCTTAACTATGACGATTGTACTTTGAACTTTTACAAAACTTGTAAAACATGCCAGCTCCTTAAAATCTTATATTTAAATGTTAAACAATTTAACTTAATTTATCTTTTAATTTATCTATGCTGAATCAAATTTTAACTGCATTAGTAATCTCTTAGCTCATTTATGCCTTGGGTCAGTTCTACATCATATTTTTAGATAATAATTTAATTATTTAATAACTGAATTTGAATTTAACAGAAGTGCAAAAAATTGATATTTATTTTAATTGTATTTGTAGGTATTAGTATTGTCAGCAATGTCTTCCAGTAACATAATTACCCAGTAATATTTTACATTTCCTGTCAACTTAACATCTGTTAATACAAAACCTCGGTGGACCGCCACGGTGCCCCGATCACCGGGCTTAGCGAGTTTTCTTGGGGAAATCCTGAAAGGTACGTGCTTGGATACTAAGTTGGTCATTGTCAAGAAGACTCCAAAGCTCCACTTTGGTGCCTTTTATGCCATTTATCTTTTGAGAGAAAAACCTTTTTTTGTATTCATGTAATTTCAGTTCTTGAAGTCAGAGGCAGATCTGGAGTACATTGAAAGGCGGCTGAAGCTGGATTTTATCAACGGTGCTTCAGAGAGTGGAAGCTTTGCTAAGGTGATAACTCTCAGAAAGCTGTCTTTCTCCCAGTATCAATATGTATGTGCTTGAAGCTGGTTCTAAATGCATTTTCCTCAGTTATTGTCAGATTTGTTGGAAAACAGGAACATAGACAACAGTATTAATTGAGGTTTTTGAACATCCTCTGTAATGTACACAAAACTGCAAATTGTATGACAATTTGAAGCAGGTAATTTAAAGGTTCAGCTGATCATATTTTCCCTCCTATTCAAAAATTACATGAGGCCACTGGCACTACCCTCTGTTTGGTTTATAACTTAGGCCAATGCCCCATAGCAATTACAATTTGTTTCAGCTGTAGTGTATAACTTTTATAATATATATTTGTTTACGTATTTATTGTAATAGTCTCTATGTTGTGACAGTATGGAAAGAGACAGATAATCTGTGAAAAAATGAAGCTCCTCTGTCTTCTCCTAGTGCTACCTTGAAACAAGCTATCAGAGCCAGGATCTTAGCATTATCAATCACAATCTTGTGTGGCGCTGCTCATCCTCTTTCCCGTCGACTCTTTGTTACGCTATCCCTAGCATAGCTTCTTGTGAATTCTCAGGCTATGCTAGCCTGGTACAGCTGATCATATGAGCTAGGCTATGAGCTAGCATAGCCTGAGCATTCCATCAATGACACCATTGGCCACCAATGACGGCAGGTAAACGGTTTTCCTGTAACGGTAAGTTGTTTCTCTACCATTACCACATTTAGCAGTGAGCACATGAGTTTGGCTGACATCACTAAGATCCTCCTTCTGGCTGTGATTGGTTGTTTTTGGTCGAAAGTGGTGCATTTCTTCAGGCGGCAATGATAACTCAGGGAGGAGGTGGAGGAGATGAATCTATTCACAGATGATCTGTTTCATAATAATCTGAATGATGGAAAACAATGAGTGCTTTCAAATAGTCACTGCAATATAGTAAAGTGGAGATTAACACTTTAAAATTAAAGTTGGGCTAATGATTTTCTGTGCAGGAAAATGTGACTGGGATCCTGGAAAATTTGAAGTCTATCAAGGCCAAGCACTCTCTTCTCAGGTGTCAGGTCAGCCAGATCACAGATGCTCAGAAAGGGACCATGGAGCTAATCAGAAACAGACTCAGCACGGCCATGGAATTGATCAAACATTGCCAGCAAGCTTCTCATTTGGAGGTAACAACAGTAGCATAATACCCATTATTCAAACATCATTGTATGTCATCCCTCCCATGAGATCCATTGTGTATTCAAAATAAGGGTAAAGGTAATTTTATTTATATAGCACATTTTCAGCAACAAGGTGATAGTGCTTTACAGGAATTAAAATGAAATACAAACAAAATAACAAACCAAAGGAAAGAGCAAAAGAAGAATAATAATCTAATGTTGATCTAAAGTAAATAAACTAGATACTCCTATTCAGGGTTGCCAGAAAAGTATCGTTTGGTCTAATTCCTTTTCTGGATTGGGAGAATAGGAGTCTAAAAAGTAGTTGCTAAGGTAGTTTTTCTGGGTTCCAAGTTCTAATCCCTGTTCTGGGTTGCTAAATACGGTAAGTAACTAAGTATTCACTGGACTTTGTAAGTGTGCTCTAAATTTGTAAAAAATAATGAGTACTCCACAGTTTCTAAGTAATAATGAAAACTAAATATTCCTGTTCTGGAAGAATTTTTTATGGATTCTAAGTTTGTTCTAATTCATTTTCAGGGTTGCAATAATAGGAGTTTCTCTGCATCTAAATAGTGAGTACAGCTAAAGAATGACTAATAAACTAGAATCTCTGGATTCCAAGTTTGTTCTAATTCCTTTTCTGGGTTAAAAGTGAGTACTCCACAGTTTCTAACAAAATAAAATAAAAAAGAGAAAAGGACACATTAGGGCACATGCCAACAATCAGACAAAACAAAGACGGTGACATCACACGCCCATAAAGCCAGGTTGCTCAGCCTACCGGCAGAAGTCTAATAAGATGTTGTTATCAAGGTATAGTCTTTGGAGCGCTCAGCTCCACAGTTGCATGGATAACAGGAGGGGGTGAGATGGGAAGGAGCGTTGTGTTTAGATATCTTCAAGGAGATTGGAAATATGAAGCCCTTCCAAGGCAACATGGGAAAGCCAATTCAGATACAAAATCTCCTAGGTCGGGTAGATTAGAAATTAAAAAAAAAAAATTCTGAAAGTGGAGGGCAGATGAGGAGAAAAAATAAGCAAAAACAAAAAATAACTCTAATAGATTTTTATTATATTTTTTATCATAAAAACTTTGTTTTTTCAAACATTATTAAAAAATAAAGGTTAAAATAATTTATTGAAATGTTACTTGCACAAATACTTAAAATAAAAATTTTTGTCATTTTCACTGTAAGCAACTGCAGACAAAATATTTCACAAGTTTCTTAATTTGTGGTGTAGTATTTAAGTGCAACAAAGTATTTTTGAAAATAAATTGTATCTTAAATAAATGATTAAAGCAGAAAATTACCTGGGGAGTGAAGCACGTCAAAATGCATTAACACAACAAATCTAATATGGTATTTAAAAAACAAACACTTGATGGAGTTTGGCTACATTGAGACTCAATGCAGGAAAAAAAAAGACATCCGGGCGGCCAGACGCAGGTAAAGCAGTGCTCAACTACCAACACTCACCCAGATGAGCGTGACAGTCAGAAAGCTGAACAAATAACTCGAAAAATAATTTAAGTCAATGAGCTAGCGGTGTAAGATGCTGGTTCTGCTCTCGCTGCTTTCTACTGGTAGTAATATTTTACAGACGCAGCGCCGTTTCTGCTCCACACGGCAGTTAACTCTCATAGCGATGAGCTGCTTAAAGCTGCAGCATGTAACTCAAAGAAAAAAAGATTTTACATATGCATCAAAACTTTTGCTATGTCCTAACATAAGACAGATAATCTGAAAAAAAAAATCGGATCTTTGCCTCCTCCCTGTGTTCTGCACAAATACTCATCTTGGTCAGAAACTGCCAATCACAACCAGTACAGAACAGCTAGCCATGCTGTCAGGAAGTTTTGAATTTATAAGTCAGGATTGTTTATTTTGATGCAACCTGCATTTCACTTGGAATAATTTTCTCTTTTACTTGACATTGATATAGGCAGTGTTGTGAGATTTAGTTGACTCGTGTATAATTTAGAGTACTGAGAACCTTACTGTTAAATATTATTTTACTGATTGCTGGTTTTTCCCTTGTCCTTTTGACTGAGTAGCTGCTGTATTGTACCTGCAAATACTTTGCATGTTTTATGTCTAATTTAGGTGAATTTATTCCCAGATCATTTTTCCGTTTTCCCAGATCACATAGCATTTATACCAAAAGAGAAAATTAACAACTAATCCAGGTGATCGGCAATTGGCAGTGATCGGCCCTCATGGGTGATAGGAATTGGAATCGGCAGCAAAACACCTAATCGGAGCATCCCTAGCTGTCAGTCATGCTTGTGTGCACGCTGCTCAGTGTGCTAATGGAGGAGAAATAACATACCATTCCATGGAAACGCTTTATCCACCGTGATCGGTGGCCATGCTAACTAAAAAATTGGGTGCCCATTTATGGTGGTCTCTGTTGTGGTGAACCAGCTGTAGCGTAGCAGAGAGTAAAGGGGAGTGTGTGAGCAGCGTGTACATGAGCATGATTTACAGCACTTAGACCTTCCTCTTGGCTCTGATTGGTTGTTGCTGACCAAGCAATGTATTTCTCTAGATAGCACTGGCAGAAGGCTGACGATCTTCATTTTTTTCACAGATAATCTGTCTCATATTATACTGTCAGGACATAGTAATAGTTTTAACAAATATGCAAAAAACATATTTTTTACTGGGAGAAGTGCATTTCTGCAGATGGTAACAGTAACACTGGGAGGTGGTGAAGGAGCTTGATTTTTTTTCTCCTGCTGTTTCATACTATGCTGTCAGGAAATGGTGACATTTTCAACAAATATGTGAAAAACATATTTTTGTAAAAGTTGCATACTGCAGCTTGAAGGTATATTTTCAATGTGGGAATGACAACGTATTTTGTAACACATTCAGAGCAACAAAAAAGATTTTTTTTGTTTTATTTTTGATACTTGACAAGAAATTTTGTACTTGAAAACTTTATATTTTAGAGGAAACTTTTTGTTCTGTAATTTGCAATTCCTTGCATGTTTTTGCAACTTTATGAATAAAAGTCTGATGCAGAGACTTGATGAATTCTAAACTTACTCTAATATCTGCCTCATGTTGTTGAAAAAAGCAACATTTACATCTCTTATAATCAAAAACAGTAAATGTTTGTGAAACAGTAACTTTAATAGAACCAAAATCATAGATTTTACTTTTAGCAGGATGTGAACTGCAAACATTCATGCATGATTAAAATAAATAAATAAACAAAATAATAATTACAAGTATTCTCTGTACTTATTACTGATAACATTTGGTTGTATTATTCTATTCCTCAGGTTGAGTCACTGGCAGAGACAGAGCAGGAGTCAGCCATGTTCCTGGATTCAACCATTAGTTCAATCACAGCTGAAGTAAGATTTCTAACAAAAGCTTGACACAAGATTCTGTTTGATTTTGGAGCATAATGTGAAGTTAAGCAACCATTTATTATGCAAATAATACAGCTTGTTGCCTCATAAATTCCCAGGATAACTGGTTAGTGTAAAAATTGTTAGATTTAGCACGCCTGATTTTAATGGGTTTTTTTCCAAAATGGTAAATAACTGGACTGATATCAGAGTTGCAGGTGAGTATTCCAGTACTTCAGAGTTCTTGAATCAACCAGTTAACATTGCTGAATCTGTAAGCAAGCAACCCATCTCCATTCTATTCACCCCCAGCACATGTCACTGATTTATTAATACACACAAGGTGAACTTTATCCACCAATACAGTTTGAGCATGAACATGACATGGCTTTAACTGGTTAACATTAATTGCTTGCAGTTTCTTCCGCTGTTCTGGACTAGCAATAAGATAATTTTGTCCTGATAGCTGTTTCATAACTGCATATGGCCCAGAGAATTTTGCTTGACAGGTGCTTCATCTTTTCCTGGGCAGATGATAATTTCCCTTTAGCCATCTGTGTAGCGGTAGAAGACAACAACCTGATTAACTGGCTCCCCAATAATACTGTCACCACATGGCACCCACTTTCTTAACAATGCCTTGTTTTCAGGATGGTTCTGTATCTCCTCATCAGATAAAACAGACTAAAACAAGTCCTGCAATGTAGGGTCAGATCTTTGCTCCTGCAGCAGATCAGACCTTGAAATAGCAACACAGGCATTAGACAAGCAAAAAGAGGACATCTGTGTCTCTTTGTCCAAGTCTTCTTTAAGATTTGTAGCACTGGGTGTATTCATTGACTGTGTCACAGCATATCCTTGGAAAAACTTAAGGGTGTGATTTTTCATTTTTGTTTGGGCCAATGCTGATCAAATGGACTGAAGCAACAACTGGACCCTCTGGTTGATCAGGCGAGAATTTTCTTCCAGCTATATTGTTTTCCAAAAATCACTGTGACACCATCTACAGGAAGAGCAGGTTGAACATCCATCTTTATTTCTCCCTCAAACAACTCGTCAAACTTATGCACTGTAACACAAAACACAGATATACCCATACCTAACACAGGTACAGATGATCCTGTTTCACAAGATCATCTGTGTCGAAATCATCTGAAAAGGGTTCAACTGATGCCAGGATGAATGAATTATATGCACCTGTATCAAGACTTTAACTGGCACATTGACGTCACTCCCATAAGAAGACACTTGTCCTCCCATAAGAAATGCCTTGAACTCAAATAAAGTTCTAAGTGATTTTGTCTGGAACATTTAAAAGAAATGATGCAGCAAGCGCTGCTGGTTTAAATTGAGATACATTTTTGTGTCTTGATTTCAGCACAGTTTTTCTTCCAATGACCTTTTCTGACAATAATTACAAATTTTGTCCAGTTACTGCAGTCTAAAAAAACCCCTCCAGAATGCATTCAACACCAGTTTGAAGCACTCATCCAATCGGTATCTTTATCGCTCATCCCCTACTGCCAACACTGCAGTTTCTGATGCAGTCTTTACCTTTTGTTAATTAATATACACTGCAATATGTTCAGAAACAAAATTCTTAAATTATTCTTGAACCATTAAATTACAGAGGTCATCAAATATTTTGATCTGAGCAGAAATGCACCACTAATTATAATTAATCTCCCAAATATCTTGGAAACTCCACATAAGTTTTGCCACCTATTTTTCAGTTCCTAGACTTCTGTCTATGCACCTCAGGGACAGATGTCCCTGAGGTGTATTGCTGCTTTAAGTATTGCTGCTTTATCCTTGGCATTGTCCTCACCATCACTTAAACAATGTATAAATGAAGCTTCTTGAGCACGACCAATAAAAACACACTGACGCAAAATTGTGCGGCCCGAATCAGGACAGCCCTTTGGCTCTGCAACTCTCTTAAACGAAGTGAAAAAGTTTCAACATCCTTTTCATTAAACTTAGGCACCAAGAGCAAATCACTCAAAATATCAGAAGATTTACATTTAGAGTCCACAATACAAAATTAAATATAGGTCTGTAATTTATTAAATTATGTTGACGGAGAGAAGGTTTCTTAAGTAAATTTTTTAACTACAGCTATCTTAAAAAGCCTGCAGTAGATGTCCGTTTCTTAGGATAGATTAATTGCAACTAAAATAGTAACCAAAGGAAGATACAGATGCACACAAACCAGTTCCCTGACATATCAGGTTGTTTCTGATATGAGACATTCTGATATGGTTTTAAATGTGTACAATAAGACTGCAAAGTAAAGCTCTGCAGCACACAGGAGACTGTTACTCAACAGATGTTTGAGCAATATATAGACAATAACTGGTTTAAAAGTAGTGAGCTGTGCCCACCAACTCCTATGTGAAAACAGTGAGGGCAGAGTCTACTTCAAACTGCATGCTCCTGTCAAGAGGAATTGCCTTGTTTTAGTTAGTGAATTAGAGCCAAATAACGGGCTTAATAATTGTTAATTCATCATTCAAACTTTTAAAAGGATGATTTATTTTTTCACGTGGGCCAGGTAGAATTGGGTAGCTTTCTTCTCTTAGATGAAGTCAGTTGAAAACTGGATATTGTATTCAGTCATGTTATTTTTTTTTTATCTTAAAATGTATTTGTTGATCTGAAACATTTAAGTTCAAGATGAAAAGGCAAAAACAAAAGACATATGTAAGGTACTGTATGCAATAGATGTACCCTGCTAAGCTTCACGTTGTTTTGTATGTTTCTTTCATGTTTTGTAATTTTGTAGATATATATTTTAATTTCTAATTATAAAAGGATAAATGTAATTCTTTTCATATGATTTTAAATTTGTACAGTATACACTCAGTAGACCTAAATCTATTTGATGCTGAAACTGAATTTTTTTTTAAAGTTTTTTTTCCTGGCCCTAGTGGCCTTTGTTTGATTGATAGTGGTCAGACAGGAAACAGGTTGTGAGAGAGGAAAACATGTAGCAAAGATCAACGGTCTGGAACTCAGTCCTCACCAGCACTTTATTCCTGCACCATTGCCGCTCACAAATTTTAATCATCTGAATAATTATAAATATCCTGAATTGCCTCACCCACTTTCCTGTTTTTTATTTCCAGCTTAAGAGTTAGACACGCGGAATCCAGTTAAACAAGAATCTACACTGCCAAGTGAAACGAAGCCATGGAGAAGTGAAAAGATTCAACTGGAGTGAATCGGAGAGCAGTAACCTCCACGTGAACTATTGTATATTTGTTTATGATTTATATGCATATTAAAAGTTTAATTAAAGTAGTTGTTTTATTGTCATTGATGGCAGTATTCTAACCAAAGCCTCTTTCCTCTCATGTTTAGTGTTTAAAAGGATCCACGACTAGTTGAACATGTTGGCCTTAATATGTTGCAATTTTCCTGTTACCTAAAAAATTGCTGTTTGTGATTTGCAAAAACTCATAATTACTTAAATGCTTATATTTTTCACCCAGGGAGGTCACCATTTTTTAATTTTTCGCCCTAAGCGAAATGTGGTTTTGGGGCCCTCTAGTTCTGCTAACAATGTGGACTGGCTGCAATCAGCAATCCGATCATTAGATCATTCACACACCTGCTATAAACTTATTGCATCTCTGGCAGTGCTGTTTGCACTATATACATGTAATAATAGGATATATTTATTGGCCAACTGATTTATCGACCAGTGGATTTCTGGGTGCCGATTTCCTTAATTTTGGGGGATCGTGATTGGCCGATACTTCCATGTGAAGCCCATCTTATTCCCTAATAATCTTATCTTCGTCAGCTAAGGTTTAAAAATCAGTCAATAATGATTTCTACATACATTATCAAATATATATTATTGTAAAAATAAATCACTTCATATTGAAATTGTGTGTTTTTGATATAGTGACATAAAATTATTACTAAAAAAAAAATACAAATTTTAACTCCTCTGAGGGCGCCCCTTAGTGGCCCTGGGGCCCTAAGCGGCTGCTTAGTATGCTTCTGCCTTGGGCCGGCCCTGCTTTGGGATCCAGCTGTGGTGTTTGGATTACAGTGCCTATAATCTTTTAAAACCAAATTACAAAATATGAACATCATTACTCATCTTAAATTATTAGGCATTTCCCAAATAGTATATAATTTTATAGCGCTATAAAATTATTTAAACAGTTTTTCCTCATACATGTTGCAGATTTGTAGCTGTTACAACTTTGATCCAAGTAAGTGAAAACACCACTCTCCTGAAGGTCTCCCAATTTGCCAGGAATTGGGAAGATAGATTATGGACAAATGAAGAAAACAAATAAGCACAAGCTCAACCATTCAGCATCAACAAAATGCAACTTGTAGTAGCATTAACAGCATTATGATTCTCTGAAGAGAAGATGGTCTAACCATGATTTAAATCCTTCCTGAAATCTTACCAGCTACTTTAACTAGATTACCCTTACCCAACCTGGTTTTGTTGACCATAGACAGATTGCAATAATAATAAAGTGCAATAATACAAAGCAACAAATTCAATAAAACCTTTGTAAATGTTTCATTTTTGTGTATTTAATGTTTCATTTAAGATGAAACATTAAATATACCGCTTTCTTATAAAATAGCTGTTGAATGTTTCTACGGAACTATTGCTGTCAAGAAGGGGAAAAAAATTTGAGCGCTTGTTTAAACATGATATGTTGTATAAACATGATAGTTATCTTGTTTAAACGTGACCCGTATGTTGTATAAACATAACAGTTATCTTGTATAAATGTGATAATTTCATGTCCAGGAGGTGGCTGTAGTTTGCTTTTCGTGCAGGCATACGGAAGGCTAGTACAATGGCTAACAGGAGTTGGTCAAGTTTTCCTTCATGCTGCTTGGTCTAAAATATGGAGAGATGCTGATGCTGCTTCACATTGTGATTTGAAATTACTAATAGTATGCACACTCTGAGTTGAACAGAAATGTTAAGCATAGGCATCTGAGCCTCTGTTGTGATTGAAGACGCTTTCTTGTAGTAAGTTATGTAACTTATAGTTACATAAATTATATATTGATGTAAAAATAATATTTTAACCACATAAATTATGCTCAGCAGCAAACGCATCACCAGCTTAGAGTAGCTCATTGATATATTAATGCAGTAGCCTGATTTTAAACCTTTTGCTAGACAATGTCAAACATTAAGAAGTTTTAATTATTGTTATAAAACATTATGAACCGGTGGGGAAAAACTCAGAAATATATAGGGCCAACCACAAAAATCAACTAATTTAGAGTTAACTCTTGTTTCACACAAAGATGCTAGGGTGGAAGTCATCAGAAGACGAATAAGTAATTTAAGTCTTGCTTTTTTCTCAATGTCTTCCAACCAAAACCAGAATGGAGAACAATCATTGGTGTCTCCTTCATTTTACTCTCTCCACTTCTAAATAAGGCCATGCATTCTGTTGTGAAATATATACATTGTGTCTGCTACACTTGCATAAATGTTTGGCTGTTGAAGTGGACCGTTCAAGGTCGCTATCAAACTAATTCTCTATTAGCAGCTGCACAAATCTTTTTGATAAACATTGAAGATATTTGTGCAAACGTAATTTTGCCTTGACTTTTTTCTATGATCCTCTTTATTTTCTCTGTCCCTGAAGAATAGGGACAAAACAATGTCCTTTTTTGCGACATTGTTTTGTTTACTTAAACAAAAGTAAACCTAAAAAGCATCTAAACCTAAGCTTTTTAGGTTTAGATGCGAATTAAGCAGACGCTCATTAAGCACCACCTACCGCGGCCACTAGGGGGACCCCATGAGCAATTTATTTTTTCCTTTTTGTCGATGTAAAGAATTATTTCCACATGATCAAAAAAATAAATAAATCACAACTTTGTATGTTTTTGTTGACATTGAAATCATTACTTAAAATAAATAAATAAAAATATTAATTTATTACAGTGGCCCTGGCCTTAGGCCGTATATGTCGACATGCTCCCCTGGACAAGAGTACAAATAAATTTTTTTTTCTTTTTTTTTTTTAAATTGCTAACCCACAATGGCTGATGCGTTGCTCAAATTTATTTGGATGTGTTAACTAAAAATAAAAGACATGTTCTAATCCTAAATTAATTTTAAAAACCTTCCTCTTAGATTATGGAATACGATTTATATATATATATTTTTTCAAAATCAATATGTTTATTGTTTCTATTATTCTGTTCTCCACTTGGAGTTTATATACATGTAGACATCACTTAAATGTATCATCAGCCTTTCATACATGTTATATTGCATCTGTTGCAGTATAACATGTCTCTGGCCATGTTTTGATAACATAAGACTATTAGCTTGTCTTTGTTTGGGTGTAAAAATGTTAATTCACCAAAATGAGCTGCTGAATTGAGAATTTATTGAAATTGTTATGAGAAAAATAAAATCAAGTTATTAATTGAATTGTGTTCTAAAACACTTCAAAATACAATGGAAACTATTCCATTTTCAGTAAGATGTATGCTTTAATCTATTAATATTTAATGTGAGTAGTGTAGTTCTCAAGCAATATATTTTACATGCATGAAGTTGTGACACAACTGGAGAGTTCCTATGGTTCACCTATGCTGAAATCATATAGGTGCACAAAGGAATTTTATCTGATGTCCTTCTTTCCAGCTTTTAGACTGGGAAGATTACTGAGTTATTTTACTCTATGATTTTCACAAAGGATTTTCATTATTGTCGGTCTGGAAATGTAAAGCATCAAATCTTGATTAGAAAATTAAACAAATTTGTGGAGTACTTGCATTAAAAAAATGATTAAAAACACAAAACGTTTTTCTGCAATAATTGCATATGTAGCTATTGAGTGTACACACACACACACACAACCCCCCCCCCCCACACACACACACACAGTAAGGACACTGTCCTGTCCTGTCCTGTCCAGTTTACCTAATTTCAAAATGAAAATGTTCCATCTCATATTGAATAAAACTGTTGCTATTTGGTCACACAAATTGGAATGTGATATATTTCATGCACATCATGTCTCAGCTGTAACCAGCTGAACTAAACTGATTATTGAAGGTTATCAGGAACTCAATATCAGCAGCCACATTTTACTTGACATGCGCACGCAGCGACTCTCGTTTCTCCGACGGAATTTGAAAGCAGCAACAGATCGTTTTACAAAGGGTCTTTGTCATTTTTTCCTTTCTTCAATTTTAGTTCCTTCTGTCTGTTGTAAGTTCAGAGCTGTGCTATGTAATGAGCAGATGGACTCTATAGACTATTATGTTCTTAGAAAAACGAAACAACTTCCGAAGCAGGCCAGAGTGTGGCAAATTAATAACCGTTTTTCTTGAAAACTACGATTTCATTCAACATTCAATTTTTACTTTTCTATTGGTGAAGTGTGTAATGTGATCGTTTGGAATATCATGTGTGTCCTAAAGGAATGAAGTTGATTTGAACATAAAACGCATGAGACACTGGAAGATGAGATGAGGGATTTCCGAGCACAAATAAAGAGAGATTAAAAAAATATTTTAAAGACGTAGGAGGTCTTTGAAGAGGGGGAGGCTGGAAATTTCTCCTGTTGTGCAGGACAGTCTGGGACGGCTTCCTGCCGCCTATTGCTCCACTTTTTTCTACAACTTTACAAGTCCAGTTTTCAGCGAGGACGAACTATTTGGTCACGAAGCAGTGACCCTGAAAGCTGGGACACAGGATTAATGCTGAGTCCAGGGGAAGAACTAGAAAAAGATGTTCGTGTAGCTTCAAGGAAAGAAGACGGAAGCAGCTTTACAAAAAGGTAAATTCAAACTGTCCACAGACCTAGTGCACTGCTTAAATAACGTGCTGCTGTCGTTGGTATCCCAGCGCTTTCCTGAAAGCGTTAGGCTACTTACTTTGTAGGCATCAAAACAGGCAAACAAACATAAAAATGAACCAGATAAAAACTTCCAGAGCCAGTCTGAAAACATGGTTGACTTCTCGCGAGTCATTTACTCTTCTACTCCCCTCCACTCCTACCACACACAGACGAAGCTGCTGCGATTGAACTGATTTATGTTTTGTCTAAAACTTTTAAGCCTGGAAAAGCTGAAGGTTGATTCACTATTTTCTAAAAAGCCAAACTGAGCACCCCCGTCCCCGCCTCGCCTCGCCTCATTTCCTCAGGCTCTAAGGCTTCTTGGAGGAAACTGATTATTTCTTGATTTCCACGCGGCTCCACTGCGTCCTCTGGTCGCCATGTAGGAACAGAGGAGGAGAAAGTTGTACCGATGCTGTTTTTAAAAGTCAGATTACAATCTTTTGCTTCTTCTATCAGTAAATACCTAACCAAAGTTTAAGCAAATAATATATTTGGTTCATTATAAAGTCTAACATAATTGAGAACTAATCTAACCTTCAATATCTCAATTCACAGCAACATTTAAAATTAGGCCTAAATGTATAAATATGACAATATTTTTTATACAGGTAGCATATTTGTGGTGTGTTCCATTTTCCCTTGTATTTGTCCAGCTTATCATTCTCTTCAACTTGGTTTGAAAGAGAGAGAACTGTCACACCCAATCTCTCTATTATTCACCTGCAAATCAGAGAACCTGTGGAAGTAGTAATTGTTTGTGCAGCAATCAGGCTTACTACATTTAGAATAATAGGTTGATAAATTGCCTCCCAGCATTCTTTTCATTCAAAAGTCCTTACTAAATGTGTAAATGTCTGTTTCAAGTTTTGTGACGGATTTATTGAAATACTGTCAAAGTCTGTAGTAAATAGTTCTTTAACGTATCACATTTTGTGTGATCTGCAGGCATCTTGGATTTTGAGCTCTGGTTGATGAAGAGATTTTTTTCAGTGTTTAACATAATTTTTCCAAAATGCAAATTGCTTATTTTTATGTGTACATATGAGCTGTTGACTGTCTTATTAAGTTTCTTGTGTGTTGGCAGATGGTTTTCACCCAAAGGTTTTCATAGAGTGGGAAGATTTGTTTTTGTAAATCAGCTCAGCAAAATACTTTGTGTTAAACTATAATGTCCCATTATTATAAGGCCAGGAAAAAGTTATTTAGCAAGTCCTCATGTGATAAGTTTGAAGCCATGAAAGAGCACTTTCAGTGCTGCCAGTTTAATACAGAAGTATAGAGGTGTAGTCAGAACTGAACAGTTGACAGACTCACCTGTCTACCACCCTGCCCCACCTGTTTTTGTGTGGGAATACTGTATGAGCAGCACATGGGAAAAACAATTGCCTCACTTGAGCTCAAAGCAGATAGTACCCTGATTTTGGAGAGACCAAGCGAAATTTAGTGGATTCTTTCCTTTACACAGATCACTACTCCAACCAGCAAAGGTAGGACATTTTTATGTTTGATGAGTTTTACAGGAAAGTAAGAGATAAATAGGCTCTTAAAACGATCTAGCAGCAGGCCTGAGTATATGTCTGTGTGTATGATGGAGGTATTTGGCTTTGTGGCCTATTTAGGCCTTTTGTGCATAAATACTTAACCTTCTGAAGACTGATAGGGCACAAGGGAACCAAAGGCTGGTGCTAATTTGGTGGTTTACCTTTTTAGATTTAAGGTGATGATGTGAATTAAGTTTAGTGTTAGGCATAATCAGTACTTTAATGTACTTTGAATTACAAACATGTTTGTATACTGTGTCTGTGTTTTCTTGCTGGTTGTGGTCAGAGGGCCCAGTGGCGCTGATTGTATGGCACTAACACTGCTTCTGTCAGTGTGCCTTAGAGCAGCTGTGACTACAATGTAGCCTAACACCAGCAGTATACCTGTATGTGTGCATGAAAGAGTGAGCAACTGATTGTAGTGTAAAGAACTTTGATATCTTCTGGACTAGATAAAGTACTATACTTGTATGGGCCATTTTGTTTATATTGCCTGCTTGTTACCATTCCTGGTATATAATGCCTTTTGAAGTCTTACATGTTTATATGGAGCCTGGTCGTAACATTGTGGCTCCCCATTTTTAGAAATAGTGGTTAGGGTTACAGGATTGGTTTGAGATAAGCTAAGGATGACATTAGAAATATACTGGTAAGAAATTTAATGTAACTGCTTAGGTTTCATCACAAATGGACTAAATAAATAAATCAAAGTCCATACAAAGTCCTAATGTGGTTAGAAATACAAACTTGTGTTTTTATTATATGTTCATAAAAATCAGTGCAGTTTTATTTCCCTCACCCTGATGACCCCTGCAAATGTCTGAAAGCTGAATGTTATTAAAAAATGACCCAGTCACCCGACACTCCTCTTAAAGAAAATGATTGAAAATCCTTTTAAAACAGGTATTTTTCTTTTTTGTCTCATTTACCTACAGATGTTTCGGAAAAAAGCATCTTCATCCTTGAGAGTGACAAGGATAACGGGAAGCTCAACATGTAATAATCTTTTCCTCTTTGTAAAATGGGTGTTAATTGTTAGACATTCAGCTTTGTCAGTAGAAGCCATTATTATTATTGTCAATTCTTTCACTTCTCTTTAACTGGATTCAGAACTCTGGTTGTTTTACCCAATACTTTTTATGACCACTGAAAACGTGAAATTTAAAATACATCTGGGTTGGTTTCCTCGACATTGTTGAATGTTGAATTAAAAATGCATGCTTTTGTCTTAAGGTGAATATTTCAAATTTCTTTGAATCAGCTTTGGAAATGTTCAAATGGTGTATGTTGTAATTTTGCAAGTGTGAGCTGTTTGCCTTTTCTTATTCTGAAAAGCCTTTGTCACTTTATCTTTTTTAAGAACATTTTTGGTACTAGTGCCCTTTATTTGACAGTAATTTGACAGGAAGTTGGCAGAGAGATAGGAAGGGGAAAGACATGCAGCAAAAGAGCTGAGGATAGGAGTCAAACAAGTACAGCTGCGTTGAGGTCTGTAGCTTATGTATACAGGCATCTGCTCTAACCACTGTGCCATGTGACACCCCAACATCATCCTTACTTTTGACAAATCCAAAATACTTTTACCTCTAGTTCAAAACATGAACTTGATAAAAGCCCCACCACTGTCCCATTCAAAAATATTGGAAAAATTCAAGTTTAGATAAAAAAGAGGATGTTAGGCATAACATATGCTGCAGAACTTGATGAGTTTAATTTAAAGCTAATCCAGAATTACAAATTAGACTTTCCAGGCAGTGGTTCTGTAGTACAATATTATTATTGATGTTATTTTGCTATTTAAATTCAACAGCGGTCAATTTAAGCTACGTAATCAAATTGAGGGAGTATGGTCTGAGAATATAAGGATAAAGACTAATCATTAACAATGCTGCTTAATGTTATTCTGATTAAGTTTTTTGTTTTTGGCAAAGTGGGAGGATATGTGCACAAAAATGTGTATGTTTTCTTGTCATTTTAGCCATTTTGGGTTGCTAATTGTTTTTTACAGTGCATAATAAAAGTATTACTTGCTCTTGTTAAAAAGTAAGACCATAATTTATTTTATTTTATTTATTTTTTTGTTGTTCAAAATGATGTGACTAATATAATCATGTTATATTCTAACAGTTTTGGATATACAGGTTTTTCATTTCAATTTCAACAACAAAAACTGAAGACATTTTTTTACATTTTATGTGAAAAGTCATAAGCTCAAGGGCTGGTATGGAATAAATTTAAGCCGGCTTCTCAACTCAATTCTTAAAGTAAAGAAATGCATAGTAAAAAATTTTTTCTCAGCTTTATGAGGAGGATTTACTTACTTTAAACCTCAGACCAGTGCATGGGTAGGTATAAAGCTATTAACAAAATAATTAAGCTAAAGCAGAACTGTGCAACATGACAGTGAATCCACCACAAACTGGATGAAAATTGTGAAGTTTAAAAATTCTGGGCAGTGAAAGTTCATATTACCATCCTTCTGAGGAAGAGTTTAGTGATTTGAAATGTAATTTTTTGTAACTTCCAAAGATACAAAAATTAAACAATAGTATTTCTTATTAAAGAATAGTGTTACATAATTTCTTTAAAGTCTATTTTGTGCAATTTAATTGACAAAAATACTCCTGACACTATGAGAAACACTATGTTTATGTTTGTATTTACATAAATTTATTTTATACAGATCTTCTACTTTACTGTATTCAAAGTGGAAAAATCTAACCGATGAGAAAATTTGCTAGGTTCCTAAAATATGTAATCTAATGTAGAAGCAGTTTTTCAAAATGAATCCACTCTCCTTCTTTGGAGTTAAACTGCACCTGAATTCATAAAGAAATTCTAGAAACTACAATGCATATGTGATAAGAGTTAGACTTGGTTGCACATACTTTTTTTTCTTTACTTCGAAGACATTAAATTGTTGCTTTGTTTTTTTACAAAGATGTCATGAAGAAGGAACTAGATGAGATTATGTGATTAATTAAAAGCTTTTTGCTTCTGTTAATCGACAACCAAAACACAACTTCCTTTTCAGAGACATCTTCAAGTTCTCCAATCTTCTGTGCTCTGACCAGGTAGTTACAGTACCTTTAATTGCAAGGTAGTATTGCTTGAGTCAACTAGTCTCCCTCAAGTTTACATTTTTCTATCACTGCCTCAGCTACTGCTTTTTAATTAAAATGATTTGAACTGATGTTTATGGTGGTAAAGTACTAATTTGTGGGTGCAGGGTTCTATAAAAGCAATGATACCTTACTTTGTCTACCTCTTTTTGTTCTGCTGTGCCATCAAATCATCAAGTCTTTTGGGGATCTGCTTGAGGTCAAGGGTGAAACATATGGTCCCTTTGTTTCTCTGACCACTTTCTTTTTTCTTCACTTGATTTGTTTTTTGTTTTCTTCAAAATCAAGTTATAGGTCTTTCATGTTGATAAATTGGAATATTTTTAAAAGTTGGGTTATTCCAGTAAATATGTTCAAGACATAAATTTTCTATGGAGAATAATATTTTACAAAAACTTTTTCTGTAATAAAGGATTTTCACTTGTGGATCTAATGATGTGATAAAGAAATGAAAGTTGCTTTAATAGAGACCTTTAGCTTACTTGTGTTGTTGTCTCCTCTTCTTCCTGAAGATACAAAGATTATCTGAGAGGTTTAGTTAAAGCCTGTTTGCTGGTTAATTCCCTTTTGAAGCAGATATAGGTACTTTTAAAAATGTGGATAAGTGCCAACTGCAGCTGAAAAATTAAATCAGGATTTCCATAAAGATGTGAAGTGCATTCCAATTTTTCAATAGATGGCTGCTTTGACTAAGGAATTGAGTACAAAGTTGAACCAACAGCAGCAGATAACATCACTTTCCAAATCATCACTGACTGTGGAAACATCGCTCTATAACTCAAACAATGTGGATTCTGTCCCTCTACATTCTTCCTCCAGGCTCTTGAGCCAAGATTTCCAATGCAGTAACTTGACAAAAAAAAGAGGAGTTTGAATCACTGATGAACAATCCACTTCTTTTTTTTATGGAAAACACTTTTGATGTGGTTCATGAATAACTTAAACAAAAGGAGTGTGGTAGTTGAAGTTCATATTTTGGATATGTTTGTGTTGAGGTCTTTGAAGCACTTAGTCCAGCTGAAGCCTATGCTTATTGAGTTTCTACCAACTTTTGAAGAGGCTATGCTTTACAATTCTCTTAAAGGTGCAGTAGCTTTCATAAAACATGTTTTTTTTTTTTTTTGCTAAAACTATCTCCATGTTGCGAGAGCATGTTATGAGACGTAATCTGTGAAAAGATCAATCTTCTGCGCCACTATTACTGTCTGAAGAAAAGCACCGCTCTCAGCTAAAAACAACCAATCAGAGCCAGGAGGAAGGTCTTTGCGCTGCCACTCAACGTCACATCCTCACTGCTAAATGTGCTAATAGCGAAGAAACAACTTGCCGTTACAGGAAAACTTTACCTGCCATCACCAGTGACCATACTATCTAGCCTACCATTCACAACAAGATCTGCTGATAAGGAAAACGGTTGGCAGTAGTAAAGAGCAACATTGACAGTTTCAACAAATATGTTAAAAAATATTTTTATAAAAGTTACATACTGCAGCTTTAAGGCTGCAGTTAACTGTTTTGGCTGTCCACACTTTTTCCTTGCCCTTCACCCTGACTCTGGACATCTAGCTTCTTAACCAATGACCAACCAGCTGTTTCAGTATTCGGTATGGAGTTTTGCCATATGTGATTAACAACAGCATAGTAAACACAGCAATCACGGCAAAGCGGAACAACTATTAAGAGTTCACAAGTTTGGAGCAGAGGAAATAATAAACAAAAAAAAGAATGGAAGGCCAGGAACTGAGCAGGGGAGGGGTTAATATTTCAATATGTACTTCCTTGTGGTTTCTAACAATTGCTCCTCAAAATCTCCTCTCTGCAGGTTATTCTGGGCTCTTTGGTTAGCATTTGTATTTTTCTTCTTTTCAATTTGTCATCAATTTTCCTCCTAGAGCTGTAGCCTGCGTGGTTGGCTACAGTTCTGTGGACCTTAAATTTCTGAACAATATATCAGAGGAGCATCAAGCTGCTAGATGATATATTATTTGGCTAAATATAGTCTTCACTTTTAACGTGCTTACCTATAATTTTTTTCTGATATCTTGGGGCAACTCTACAACTCTCCTTCATTTCTCGTGGCCTGTGTTCAGTGTAGTACACGCCATGTAACCAAAAAGCACCGTGACAATTACTGTAGTCACTCCTTGGGCAGACTGAGTTTGGAGACACCTGTAATGTTATTTAGTGGACACACTAAGCATATTCATGAGGTCAAATGATTAATTATTACCTTTTTAAAAGATATCTATGTCCTGACCTGTTTCACAAGATGACAAGTGTCTTCTCTGTGCCTAGGAAAAAAAACAAACTAGACTATTGCTGAGTGTTCCAAAGTCCTTTTCTAAGATGCATTTATTTCATTTGTTGTATTTATTAATTTATTTACTTCATTTACAGTTTAAAACCATTACTTATATCAAATGTAAGCAAAGATTTTCAATAAGAAGAGTAGTTGGAAGAAAAAAGTCTTGAAAGTTGTTTGCATTGCATTTTGAAGTCAGTGTCTCAGAGTTTGGAGGAGGAGTGGAGAGGCACCTGCTGTTGACGTCCAGTGTAAAGTTGTACTGTCAGTGATGATTTTGGGAGCCTTGTGATCTGCTGGTGTTGGTCCACTGTTCATTCTAAAGTCCATAGTCAATGCAGCCATCTAACAGGAAGTTTTAAAACACTTCATTCTGCTGACAAGCTTCATGAAGATGGTGATTTAATTTTCTAGCAGAACTTGGTACTTACTTACACAGTCAAAGGTATGAAGAGCTGGTTCAATGACCAGGTTAAGCAAGACAAAAATCATATCACAAATGTTCAATTGAATTTTTTTGTGATGTAAATGTATCCCTCTGTTTTCTATATGTGTTTTAATTTTTTTTAATGACTTTACTGATATTTTATTGAGTAAATTACACTTTTGATAGTTTTCGAACTTTAAAAGTACCAGTATTTTTCAATAGTTTTGTGATAGCCCCTCACGTCTCTTCTCCAGTTACCTTTCTTTTACACATTTTTCCCTCTTTACTTTTCTCTTGGAATACAGATAGGGGGCGTAGTTTGTCCTTCCATGAGGTTCGCTGCCAGCGTGAGATGGAGATGAGGGCCGGAACCGAAGAGCCATCAAATAGCAATGTATCAGGTGGTGGCAGTACAGTCCTTCAGCGGCTCCTTCAGGAGCAGATGAATCGAAACTATGTGCTGCAACAACAGCAACAGTCTGGAGGAGGGGGGGTTGGAGTAGCAACAGGAGGAGGTGGAGGTGGCTATTCAGTACATGGACAGGTAAGCCCCTCTGATGATCATTCTGTAAGCGCTCACATTGCAAGACAAGAGCCCCAGGGACAGGAGCTTCAGACGGACAGTGGCCTGGAGAAGGTTGGTGTCATCAGAGTTGGTGGGCATGGTGGGGGCAGTGGAGGTGGGGGATGTGTGGGCTCTTGTGGAGAAGCATCCAGTGGCGGGGGCAGTGGAGTTGGTGGCATCACCCAAGGACAGTGCCCTAACCTAGAAGATCTCCCTACATACGAGGAAGCCAAAGTACAGTCACAGTACTTCCGTGGCCATGGTTCTCCTCCTCAGGCTCAGCAGCAGCAGAACAGCCAGGCCCAGCAGCCTTCATTGCCTGCCTCGTTAGGTGCTGCTTTCTATGTTACTGGCCTGACCAGCTCCAAAGTTCGCACTGAGGGTCGCCCAACACTACAGCGTGTCAGTGGTACCGGGAAGGTACACCAAGATGATGGACTAAAAGATCTAAAGCAAGGACACGTCAGGTCTCTCAGTGAACGACTTATGCAACTTTCTTTAGCCACCAGTGGTGTGAAAGCTCATGCTCCTGTAAGCAGCACCCCCCTTTCCCCACAGCTACCCCCATCATGCCAGCCTGGAGACTACTACAAGCCACAGCATCGAGGCCCACCACCAGACTATCCTTTTAAAGGAATATGTTCGACTGGCAGTCATCCGGAATCTGGAGGCCACTTTTATCAGGAGCCAAGAGTAAGGGATCACTCCAGGGAGGTTCCAACTGTTCGATACCAGCCCCCTCCTGAATATGGCTCTTTCAGGTAATGAACAGTGAACACACACACACATACATGGCACACGAAAGATGCCTTTCTGCTGAAGAAATCAGAGCCATATCAGTCAAAAAACACACTAAAACCTAGAAAACAATCCTAGTAGGGAGGTAGGACATTTTGGGTGAGCACTGAAATAAAGGAGGAGCTTTACAGTGAAAGTATACAAAGCATTGTTCACTAGTTGAAAATCCCCAACATTTTGTTGCAGTCATTTCCCAGTTTACAGCATGTATAGCACATTTTTACATTGACAAAATCTGCCAGCCCTGCTGAAAATATTAAATTACAGAAAACTCAAGCTTCACAGAGAGTAATGCTCTGATCAGTTACAACTTTGTTTTTGTATTTATACATGTTAAAATTATCACTATTCTCAGGACTTTTCAGGACCATTTACTGATTTTAAGTTTATAGGCTCATTCAACTGCCACTGTGTGCATACTCTCAGTTAACAGATTATTGCTATACAGTTGACAATACAGACTAAAATGTGGTTACAGTGAAAGCCATAGCTTGATTTCAATAGGATTTGATCTGAGATAAGTCAGTTAAACATAGTTTCTCAATAGTGTCTCAGAAATGACAAGGACAGATCCTGTTGGGCTGGTTTCACAGTAGTCATCGCCATCTACCTTGAAGCAGAGTCTAACAGTAATGAATTCCAAACTATTTTATTCATCAGCAGGACAAGTTCAGACATGAAATGTTTCTGTCTTGTGAGAGTAAAGGCAGGTATGGTTGCAATGCACAAAGTCCTTGATGGCATGTTTTTTTATATACCGTATTTTCCGGACTATAAGTCGCAGTTTTTTTCATAGTTTGGCCGGGGGTGCGACTTATACTCCGGAGCGACTTATGTGTGGAAATTTACACATCATTATATCATATCACATGATATTTTCACACTAAACCGCAAGAGGGCGCTCTAGGCCTGTGTTATTTTACCTTCGTAGAGGTAGAAAAAGTCAGCCGAGCTGTTTAAAAGCGACACAGAAGAAGATTTCATTGCGTTTAGTGATTTGGAGTGACACAT
This sequence comes from Brachyrhaphis roseni, assembly GCA_903066815.1. Classification (NCBI taxonomy): domain Eukaryota; kingdom Metazoa; phylum Chordata; class Actinopteri; order Cyprinodontiformes; family Poeciliidae; genus Brachyrhaphis; species Brachyrhaphis roseni. The sequence goes on from CAEFZY010065972.1 coordinate 25,671, forward strand.
GGTTCGGTAAACTTGTTAGCATGTTATTTATGCTATAGTTATCTGAATAACTTGTAATATGTTATGTTAACATACCAGGCACGTCCTCAGTTCGTTGTTCATGTGTCATGTAACGTTAGCATACCGTACTAGCCTGTTGTTGCCTCTATTCTATTTTTATTGCCTTTCAAGATGACATGTCTGTTCTTGGTGTTGGATTTTATCAAATAAATTTCCCTCAGAAATGCGACTTATACTCCGGTGCGACTTATATATGGAGTTTTCTTCTTTATTATGCATTTTATGGCTGGTGCGACTTATACTCCGGAGCGACTTATAGTCCGGAAAATACTGTACATTTTTGTTGATGGTTTTGGAGTCTAAGTATTTGAGAAATTAATTATATGCCAAGTTATAAATGTTATTAATGATCCAAAATTATGCTAATGGTTACAGATGTAGATGAGCTATTGTTTATTTATATTGTTGTCAGGTCAGCCTCGTGCTGCGATTGAGGAGAAAAAAACAGCTGAGTTGTTGTAAGTCTGATTGTTTGAATTAAAGGAGTGAAACAGTATTTCTACCACAAAATAATACTTATATTTGGAATTCAAATGAAGTAAACCCAAAGAATATTTCTATTGTTTCTATAAGTAAAGTTACACCCTTTTTGATACCAGAAACCTCTCTGCTAGTGCATTTTATTTTTAGTGTGTCACTAACCTGCTTCCTAGAAACTGCTCTGACATTCTCTTTTTTAGGTAATTATGATGCAAGAGTAGCCATGGCAGATGGAGTATATCATGTTTCATAAATAAAATGAAACATTCTTCTCATATCAGTATTTGCAAAAGTGTTGTGAAATGCATCCTCACTTCCCTTTAGAGATTTCTTCAGCTTTGCTTTTTTGTACACAAATCGTTCAGAGAATCTGGATAAAGAGAAATGATTGCTTGCTAGAACCATGGGCTCTATTGAAGTTCTAAATGCTACTCAATCTCTAACCTTTACTCATGATGTATGCAATGCGTCAGTTCGACAATATGTATCTCACCGGAAATGTTCTGTAAACAATTTCTCACCGGAAGTGAAGAGAAATGCCAAACTGTACAAGGCGGCTGTTAATGCCGGAAGTGTGGACATCACGAACCAAACGGCTTTGTTCACTTCTTCTGTTGAAGTTGCTAAAGCCATAGGCAGACTACAATTCTAATAGCGCAGAAATCAACGGCATTGTTCACAACTTCTCCTTTTGTTCATTGCTGATTGACCTGGTTGAAATTCTGCCTGAGAAATCCACTTTAATGGGAGAAAGCCCAGACAGAGCACTGAAGGGAATTTAGAATCGAACAGAATTGTGCGGGAAGGCAATAGCCAGCCTAGATAAGGCCACCAAGACACCTTGAATTCGCTGTAGTTGTCATGCCTCATGGATCTGTTTAATATTTTCATCTAATGCAAAATGCGTCTGCATAACATATATTCTCATGTGCTGCATAAGTTCTCTGCTCTCTGAAGTCACACACTATGCAATGCTGGCCCCATTTTTTTTTTTCCTTTTTCTTTTTTACTGTTTCCTTTCTGTGTAGACTGTTTTCTGCTTGCATACAACAAATCCTGCATTCTGCAAATGTGTGTTTTCGCACCTGCAGAGAACTTCACACCTCCCAAAAAATTATACTCAAGAGACCTGGTTTCAAGAGACTGTAAGTGTAAGAGACTGCTATCTCTGGTGATGTGTAAATGAGCAGCAAAAATTTTCCGGTTTCACTGACAACAGGGCCCTCTAAGCGAGCCTTTAATTAGTCCACTTTTTAATTAAAGTGCAGTATGTAACATTTATTTAAAAAAAAATGTTTTTATATATGAAATGTCATCATATGGTATGAGACAGATAATCTGCAAAAAAATCAAGCTCCTCTACCTCCTCCTTGAGCTACTATTGCAATCTACAGAAATGCAGGAAGAAGATCTTCAATCAAGCGTCATCAATCATCCTCCTGTATGCACAGCTCAATGTACTAATAGCAGAGAAACCATTTACTGTTACAGGAAAACTTTTTATCTGACGTCGTTGGTGACCAGGCTAAGTAGTCTGAGCTTTCACAACAGGCTCTACTACCGGGAAGAAGCTGTATCATAGCAGAGAGCAAGGGGAAGTGTGTGAGCAGACTGTACACAAGAGTGATTGATAGTGCAAGCACCCTCCTAGCTCTGACTGGTTGTTTCTGACCTTAAAGTCAGAAGCAACCAGTCAGAGAAAATACACAGTTATTACAAATACATGACTCTGTACTTGTAAACTTGAAATGGTCTTTTTGTCCACATACAAATATTTTTTTGTATTCTGTGCAAAACTGAAGGCAGGCAGCATTATGACCTCACACCTCACAACTGTCTCTCCTCAGATCCACTAAGGAGGTCTCAGTTCACTACCAGAGGCCCCTCAACCAGCACAGTCCCAGCTCCTCTGTGACCTCTGTTGGATCTTTGTCTCGTGCACAATCCTCTACTCTAAGTAGCATGCTCTCTGCTGCCTCTCACTCCTCTCATCCATCAATTCCTCACCAGTCACCTCCAAGCCAAGGAGAGCCATACCCAATTATGGGACCCCGTGTTCCACATGGTTCAGGCTCCCATCAAGTGGCAGAGCCTTTCCCCCCAGGACCTGTTCATCAGACAACACAGAGGGGTCATGCTTTTCTTTCTGATTCTTATGACTCCACTCCAAGGTTGCATCATCATCATCATCAGCAACACAATCAATATCATCAACAGCAGCAACTCCAGGGTCCTTCCCATCCCCAGTTGTCAATGCAGGCAGGACATGTTCCCCAGCAGCAGTCCTTCATACAGCTACAGGGAGAGCCTTTTGCAATGATGGCCCGTGCCCAGCAGATGGTGGATGTGATGACTGAGGAGAACAGAATTCTGAGACAGGAGATGGAGGCTTGTCGTGAGAAGGTCACCAGGTTACACAAGGTAAGATTTTCATCAAAAGGTCTAACACATCTGATTTTAGTCATTGGTTTTTACTCCCTCTGCTGCACTGTGTTTTTGAATTTTTTGTAGGATATCACTACCAGGCAAGAGTTTAGAGATTATTTATAAATGGTATTTTAAATTATGTTTTTTTTTTAAAGAAAAGCAGGCCCAAACCATGATGCTGCCACCACCATGTTTGGCAGTGGGGATGGTGTGTTCAGGGTGATGAGTTGTGTTGCTTTTATGCCAAACATATCGTTTTGCATTGTGGCCAAAAAGTTCGATTTTGGTTTCATCTGACCAGAGCAACTTCTTCTACACGTTTGGTGTCTCCCAGGTGGCTTGTGGCAAACTTTAAACAAGACTTTTTATGGATGTCTTTGAGAAATGGTTTTCTTCTTGCCACTCATCCACAAAGGCCAGATTTGTGCAGTGTACAACTGATTATTGTCCTATGGACTCTCCTACCTCAGCTGTAGATCTCTGCAGTTCATCCAGAGTGATCATGGGCCTCTTGGCTGAATCTCTGATCAGTCTTCTCCTTGTTCAAGATGATAGTTTAGAGGGACGGCTGTGTCTTGGTAGATTTGCAGTGGTCTGATACTTCTTCCATTTCAATATGATTGCTTGCACAGTGATCCTTGAGATGTTTAAAGCTTGGGAAATCTTTTTGTATCCAAATCCGACTTTAAACTTCTCCACAACAGCGTCTCGGACCTGTATTATGCTGATACAGGTACCTGCATATATATATATATATATATATATATATATCAGTGACATGCACTGAGGTTCATAGCTCATAGTTCATAGCACTTAATCATAATCAGATTTACAAATATAGCCCCCTGCATGTTGTTAACTCAATGAAACTTGGAAATGTAGGTATTATTAATTTAGTGCTATACTCCACAGCAAAGGGAAAGACCGAAGTACAACTCAAAACCACTTCTTTCTCGCTCTGTATCTGCGAAGCTACACTCAGATTCGTTGCCATTCTTTATGTTTCAGGATTCAACACCAAAAAACACTTAAATATTTTACACACAAGGAACAATACATTCAGTAGTGTGGTTTAGGTTTAATATTTATTTTGCGATTATTAATAAGTGATGTGGTTGATTATAACTACTGCTGCTATTAGCTAATCTAACACAGCAGTTTGCGGGTTATGTTTCTTTTCTGCATTCTTTACACATACAAACTATAGCTCACAAAATGAACATTTCATTAATAAACTAAACAAAAAATGTTATTGCCATCTTACCTTTACTTATAAATGTTCATCCAAAGCCAAGTCTGTCCTCAACACAAGTTGAGAAAAGATGGCAAGGAAAGCAGTAATGGCCGTTTCTAGCAGGACATCCACAAAGCTTGTCTTTTCTTGTATACCCTTCTTTCTTGAAGCAAGCCTTTCAGCTCCGGTGTTGGTCATCTTTTTGTATTATTTCCTGCTTTGTTTGAAAATCTACTTTAGAAAAATGTTTAAGTGTAGAAATGTAGTCATTGGAGTTTCTCCAATGTGGTGAAGACAAGTTATGTACATCCCTTCTCCAACACACTTGAATTAAATGAAGTGCTCGTTACCAGGCCTCTGTAAACCTTAATGACTGCTGGTGAGTGTATGCAGAGGCAGATATCTAAAAGTTGCAGGATGGTAGCTCTTGAGGACTGGACTTGGACACCTCTAGTGCAACCTATCTTTTATCACTACATCATACTATAAGTTGCAAAAGTAGCTCAGCGGTGGTACGGGGACTATGTTAAAAAATTACTTGTGTCTGGCCATAAACAGCTCTAATAATTGGTACTAAATGGGTATACATAAATGAATCAGTCACTTAATGTATGCTTTGTTTTTGGGTAGTTGGAAACAGAGATACAGCTAGTGTCAGAGGCCTATGAAAACCTTGCCAAGTCTTCCTCTAAGAGAGAAGCATTGGAGAAAACTATGAGGAGCAAGTTGGAGCTACAGGTGCGCCGACTGCATGACTTCAACAGAGACTTGCGAGGTGAGAGCTGAGAAAAGGATTATTTACAATGTTGTAAAGATGCTTTTGCAAGCTAGACAGTAGTTCAATGTGAATTTTAAATGATAATATAATAATTCAGTCAAAATAACAGATCTAATTATCAGACAATATTAAGCATAAATGGAGACGGGTAAATATCCACATAAAGAATATTTATTGAACAAATTATTATCACAGGAACATGAAGCAACTTTGAGATGAACTTGTAGCCTTTACTTTTAACATGGATATCTATCATTACATTTCTGAACTCCTCAATCAGCTCTTGCATTTGCTTTCTCCGCTCTGTATTGGTGCGATAACCCAATTTGTTTACTTTAGATAGTTTGAATGAAAACCTTGAATGCTCCTGTCATAATATGATTATATATTTAGCTTAAACCATAGCTACAATGCAAGTGTTAGTTGTCTCTTTATGGGTACCAAGAAATCTAATTATATTATTTTAACATATCAATAAAATAAACAAAAATATGTTTATTTTATAACTTTATTTTCTGTGTTTAATTCCAAAGGCATGTGGGTATACATTTAAAATAATAAATATATATATTTAAGAAATAAAGCATTGTTGTAATCCGCTGTAAGGGTAATCTAGGCGTTTTCAGATTGAAATGTAACCACAGTTTTTATCTCTCATAAAGGTCAACAAAAAATTATCTTATCCAAGCCATTGGATGATTTTTTTCCACTTTTTAGTAAGACTTGTGATAACTAAGCAAAGTGTTAAATATGACAATTTTTTAATTTATTATTAAATTATTTATTTATGGATGTCATGATGCATTTGTCTTATGTTATTTTAAAGAGCGCATGGAGACTGCTAATAAACAGCTCGTCTCTAAAGAGTGTGATAGCTCTGAAGACAATCGGAAAACCATCTCCCAGTTGGTTGCTCAGAGTGAGTGACAGACACACACGCACACAAACACATGTGACTCTGCAATTCAATTGTGTATTAGCTTAGAACATTTTTTTAAACAATTCTGAAATGAGATTTTGTGTATTAAAATTTGAAGGCCATACCATGACCGTTCCAACTTGTAAGTAAATGCGTTTTTGATTTTAGAAGTGCCTTTCCTTATTCCTTTTACAAGAGAAAGTTCTTTAGGGGTGTTGTAGCTGAATCAGCTTTTATTGATCATTAGATTTGTTGGAACTAAATTAAGCTGACTACAGGCAAGAGCCATGAAGCTAATGAATCAGTAGAAAATCTGTTTTTAGGCAGGATTCAGTCTACATGTTTCAAAATAGACAAAATGAAGGGGTGCTCTATATATACAATGACCATAAAGGTTTTTTATATTCTATTATCAATTAAGATAAAGAAATTCTGCGGGAGAAGGAAAAGCTGGAGATGGAGCTGAATGCACTGCGCTCAACTGCAGATGACCAAAGGAGACACATTGAGATTAGAGACCAAGCGCTGAACAATGCCCAGGCAAAAGTGGTTAAACTGGAGGAGGAGGTAATCTAAATATAGATTAACTTTGTATGCTGATATATTACTAAATTCTCTCAACAGATAAAGAAGAGGAGGCATTCTATTAATTGAACTGCAAATGTAGATCTTTGGGATTTACCTCACCCCTTGATAGCAAATGCGAGTGTTCTATTACAAAATCAAACTAGAACTGCAAATAGTTATAATGGGTTCTTCACCCAACCCATGCACCACCCCACCCACTTGATATGCGTTTTAATATGTGTCCCATACCCGGAATCAAACCTGCAGCCTCAGAGTCCATCACATTACTCAGCGAGCTATTTCACTGTGCTTACTCATGAAGTGAAATACACGGCTCAACCCAGAATCAAACATGCAGCCGTCTGATTCAGAGTCCATTGCATTACTCACTGAACTATATTGTTTAATGCATTCATGTGCATAGTCAAACAGAAAGAGGGGATTCGCTGGCATTTGATTTAGCAATGAGGGCATAGAACTGCATTATTTTAAGATAAATTATAAAAAAAAATCTTAATTGTGAATGTGTCCTGGTCAGCCCCAGTAAAGTATATCTGGATTAAGCCATTAAAATTTGAAGTAAAATGCACAAATGAGCACCCTGACTGGGATGTTGATTGGCTACATACCGTTGCTGGCCTAGTTAAGGTGGGTTTGGCACCATCATGTGGCCAATTAGGATACTTACACAATGTGGTCCCCTGCGACAGAACAAAGAAGTGGCCTGGAGATGATTGACTCACGCGTTGGACAGTTGAGATTCCCCGAGTTAACCAGTGCGGCCCTCTACCACCATTTCCCGCACATTTAGGCTCTTTAAATATGTATATATTTGAAATATTAAATTGACATTCGTGACTGTATACAAAATAGACCATCAAATACTGAACGCAAAACTTATTGAGAGGGAACACAAAAGAAAAATATTTTCCCATGTCACCTGGAGGGCTCCGTCCATAATAGACATACTTTAATAAATATGAATCTTTTGTGTTTTTTTGTTTAATTTACATGCTGCAGCTTTAAGCAGCTGTTCGGTGTGAGAGTTCAGTCTGGTGGAGGTTGAGCGGCTCTACGTCTGTGAAATATTACTACCAGTAGCTCGTAGAGGCGGTCCAACAGTGAGAGCAGAACCAGCGTCTTACACCACCAGCTCCAAGACTTTAATTGTTTTTCGAGTTATTTGTTTAGCTTTCTGACCATCATGCTCTTCCGGGTGAGTTTTGGTAGTTGTGTGCTGCTTTACCTGCTGTCTGACCGCTCCGGATGTCATTTTTTCTTGCATTGAGCTTCGATATAGCCAAACTTTGTCAAGTGTTTGTTTTTTAAATGCCACATTAGATTCGTTGTGTTGATGCATTTTGACGTGCTTCACCAATGTAATTTTCAACACGCAAATTCACTCTCACAGCGTTATAGTCACGACAGGATTCATTATGACTGGCCTACTAACTACAATGAACAGGGTCCTTATCCTTTTTAAGTGGGACTGAGTTTATAGTTTGTATGAGCGTTTTTGACAGCTTTCCATTTACCAAGGTTTCATCATAAACTGACTTCAGTATAGGTACGAGTTTTGAAGAAAATCTCCTGAGAAACTCTATGGGCAACTTGGTAGCTTGCTATGTGGTTAAACTTGATAGCTCGCTATCAAGTGGTTGGAATACTAAAACATATGACAGTCTTCAGACTTCTCTTCTCAAAAAATTTTGAAAGGCTTGTCGTACCCTAATTCTCCTTCCACTTAAGACCACAACTTGGTGTGGGTCCAAACATAAAAAACATAAAAAAATACAATGAGAGTTTGTTGAGAAAAAAATTGAATAGTTATACATACTTTACAATGCTTTTGAAATGCACCATCATACATGTACACACAGTTATGATACTGAATCTATGATGTTCAATCCTTCATTAAGTTCATTTCTACACCATCAAATTTTCTTTTTGACACCTCTAACATGGATAAGAACATCTGGAGAAAGTCATATTTTTTAATAAGTTGAATTACTTTGTCTTACACTCTGCTGGAGAGGATGGCTGATTATAAGCCTTTTGTTTTACTGTGGCAGAGAACAAAACATTAAAAGCGTTATCGACAGTAACTTAAAAGGAATATGTGTTTATATGTATTTGCAGCTTAAAAAAAAACAAGTTTATGTGGAGAAAGTGGAAAGGATGCAACAGGCTCTGGCCCAACTTCAGGCAGCATGTGAGAAGAGAGAACAACTAGAACACCGTCTTCGTACAAGACTGGAAAGAGAGCTGGAGTCTTTACGTCTGCAGCAGGTAACCATTTCACAATTCTGTATTCCTAAAATATCTCCTCAATTCTGTATCAACCTTGTGATATTTCACTGCTAGTTTTTAGCTAAAATTAACTATTAATTTATGTGCTTAATTCAGAGCAGTTTTTTTGGAAGGGAAGGCAATGTAGCTCTCACTCTGATTACAAAACATGAAACCAGTAAGCCATCACAGTGATAATAATAATGTAATTTAGTTTGCTACTTACTGTTCTTAGAGCTGTTTTTCAGTTGATAATAATTGCAAAGTTTAAGCTGTTTTTGGACCTACTGCTGTCCAAAAATACAGCTGTTCAGATTTTAACTAGCAAAACCAAAACATTGATAACAATGATGGAGTTTAGAGCTATTTAAAGGAACTGTATACTACCTCAGGCTATTAGAAAATGTTTTTCTTATGTTTTGTGCATGTTTTGTTTTTTTCCCGTCAATCTTCATCATGCCATTCAGCGTCAAGGAACCTCACAGGGCAGCAGCTTGGTGACATCAGAGTACAATGCCACAGCCCTAATGGAGCACCTAAGAGAGAAGGAGGAGCGCATTCTGGCTCTGGAGGCTGACATGACTAAATGGGAGCAAAAGTATTTAGAGGAAAGTGTAATGCGGCAGTTTGCCCTGGATGCTGCCGCGTCTGTTGCTATGCAGAGGTGAGATTTCTGCAGTTGAAACATCAGGTTTCAGGCCTAAATTTTGTCTTGTGTATGAAAATCTGTTTATCTTGCCTGTCTTGTTTTACAACATCGTGACAACTGATCATAATGCTTAGTTTGCACCATAAGTTGGAAACTAAGCACAGGCTGACTCTTCCTAAAGCTCATAAAAAAACTATGTAGACAGTTCAAATTCTGATTTCCCCTCAATCTGACGGCGATGTCAGAATACTGAGTTTAAGTAACTGACAATTACATAGTCATGATGAAATGACAACTCCCTCCCTGGACTTCTGTGGACATTCACAAAAGGTGAATAGAGAGCAAAAAAACTGGTAGCCTTTCTTTCAATCGGCTGGAGTTAAGCCAACATCATTAGGCAGTTTTCCATTAGACCATCTCTAACCTGTTTGATCTTGGTCCACCCCAACCAGAATAATTTTCCATTAGTAGATCTGACACGGCTCTGGCTGGCTGTTTTCTGATTTTCATACCTACTTCAGGGGTAGTACTAGCCGCACCGAGTCAGGCATGGCACCAAAATGATTTGATTGACAGCTGGCACCATTCCCTGATTGGCTCGTGATTACCTCACTGCAAACTCCAAAACAATACTATAGTTCAGCTGTGGAGAACGGACATGTCATCTGCTATCAGAGAGCTGCTCAGGACAATGCTGAGAGCTGCTCAGCATTGTCCTGATTAAACTCAGGACAATGCTCCTGAGTTTAATCAGGAGCATTGCCAGAAACACATGCTTTCACTGTAAGCAGCTGCACTATAACAAATGGCTCTAAAAATTACAGCATGAAAATACACTAAGGTGGCTGGGTTTTGAAAATACATCTCTGTACTGTGATCTGAAATGCGTATGGAAAGTATATGGAACGTGATTGGACCGCTGGATCACGTGCGGAAATTTACAGCTGTACTGTAAATTTTTAATGAACAGTTGCGTTGTGGGATTCTTACCGGCCGGAAGCGAACGTTCACAGTTTCTTATTTATATCCATCCATCCATCCATTTTCTTACTCTCTTGTCCCTAGTGGGGTCGGGAGGTGCTGGTACCTATCTCCAGTTAACGTTCCAGGCAAGAGGCGGGGTACACCCTGGACAGGTCGCCAGTCTGTCGCAGGGCAGCACAGAGACAGACAGGACAAACAACCGTGCACACACACTCTCACACCTAGTGAGCACAATCCAGATAAGGCACCTACCCAGAAAGAACCCACGCATACACAGGAAGAGCAAGCAAACTGTGCAGAAAGACCCCGGGCTGGGAATCAAACCCAGGACCTTCCTGCTGCAAGGCAACAGTGCTACCAACTGCGCCACTTTGCAGCCCACATCTTATTTATATTTGAAATTAAAATAACATACCAATTTAGTAAGACCTTTCTCAATAATCAATCAAAAATGTATTGTGGGTTTTCTCAACAATTTTCTCATGCACATAAATTTAAAATTTGGATTTTCTTTTTTAAGGAACAATTTTAACTAGGAAGGTTCCAATGGTATTGTGATTTCTGGAAACAAATATTCTTCCATATTCACTTACAATATTTGCGATTGTTTTTTTGTTTTTTTTTTGTAATGTTAATTTAATCTCTTAGATGTTCCCAAAAAGCCATACATGACTGCTGACTTGGGCTAGTGTTGGTAGCAGTAATTTGCTTACATTTTTCAGTAAAAGCAATACTTTGCTAATGCTTAGGAAAGTAAACAGTTTACAACAGCTGAAATTATACACTTTTTTATTTACAAGATAACAAATGTTGAGCTGTGTACCACCAAATAGGAACATTAGTACCATATTTTCCGCACTATAAGGCGCACCTAAAAGCCTTCAATTTTCTCAAAAGCCGACATTGCGCCTTATAATCCGGTGAGCCTTATATATGTTTTAAAGTGTCTTAGAAAGACACTTTAAAACACTTTATTAAGGTGTTTTAAATGTAGTAATTTATTTCAGCCA
>CAEFZY010065976.1:0-27329 GCA_903066815.1 Brachyrhaphis roseni
GAAAACGGCATATTATTTGCAGATAATTAATTTGTTAGGTGAAATTGGATAATTTCCACGGCACACTTGACGATCACCCACGGCACACTAGTGTGCCTCGGCACAGTGGTTGAAAAACACTGCCTTAAGGCACTCTGGTCTTCAGAAGATGTTAGAAATGGTCCTAATTAAGATAGCTAAACAAGTACACAGACAGACAGACAGACCGCTGTACACTCTCTGGCCACTCCTCTGAAATGGACGTAATATTGATGAATGAACACAGATTCATATGATGAACCAAATCATTCAGTCTCTGCTGTAGACTTTGTTGTTTATGTTCAGCTATTTTTTTTTTTATCTTCCCCCTTAAACTCCTCAAAGCTGCAAGATGTTTGAAAGCTTTCTCGCATCCATTGCCCTTTTCAGATTCCTCCAGCACAATATTTCAAATGGATTAAAATCCAAGCCCTTGACGTTTTACTTTTCACAACTCTGCTTTGGTCTTTCAGAGGCACCTTTGTCGAATTCGCTCTTCTATTGAAGGGTCCTTCACAAATCCTACAGGAAGGAAATTCTTTGAACATCTGCCTCTTCAGACAGAAGAATGACGAGCAGATGCAAAACGAACAGGAAGAAAAGTGTTTGAGGATTTTCTTCTGTTACCCTTTATCTTAAAACTCCCATCATCAGCGCATGCTGAACATGAGTAGGGATTGTGGCTGAACGGCTCTACGTTTGATTTATTCTCTCAGAGAACATGTTTGGAGCAGACCCGGGTTAAACGAAAGCCCGATGTTTCAAAAACCATCACAAGTGTTGAGCTCTGTAGAAGTTAGTCTAATTATTAGAAATAAGGATTCCCAGCTGGCACAGAACAAATAATGACAAACTATTTCTTTACAATTCAATAGTCTGAACAATAATCAAAACTCATTATGTTAAACTTAAAAAACACTATTCGGTTTACATTATGCACAATTTCTATGAACGTCATTAGTCCCTTTTATGTCATCCGTCTTCATTAAAAAACCAAACCATAAGACTCTCCTTATGAACCATTTTGCCACAAACATCAGAAAAGTCAATATGATGAGTTGAGTTAGTTTTCAACAGTAACTCAGCTTTGGAGATATGATCATTTTCTGACCATATTCAGAAAATATTTGACAGAGAAATCAACTATATTAGGTCAAGTGTCACAGCTATATTGTTAAGAACCTCATAATTCGATTCAATTATTTGGGTCACGATTTGATACAATAATGATTGAAATACTTTGATATTAAATTAGTAATAGGCAGTATGAAAAAAATTAGCATACTGATGACTAATTCTAGGTATGACTTATGATTTATTATTTCCTGCCCATTACTTTACAAGTGTACCAATGTATACATTGACATATTTAAGCAGTGAAATATCTTTAAATAAAACAATACTAGAACTAAGTATGGAGTCTTTTATTAAAATTGAAGTTAACTGTATGTAAATGTAAACAATTCTCCTCTTCTTATGGAAGTTGAGATAATTTCTAGAATTTCTGAAACATTATTGTTGTAGAATTTTGCTATTTTTGACAGACACTCCTTACCGGTAGGTGAACACCAATAACGTGAAACTTTAGCCTTACATCTGCCTATTTTATTCTTGGCACGAAAAGCATCCCATACTGATAAATAGGTTCTCCAAATTAATAATCAATAGACACATTCAGGCCAGTTTAACATCTGGTCATTCTTAGAGAAAAGAATGTGCAGTTTTAGTTTTAAACAAACATGCTTTGCATCATTTTAGGCTGAGATTAATCTGATTATTTGGAGTTAACTCTGTAACTCAGCCCTTTGGATAACAAAACGAGTTTGTTAATTGCACATGTTTGACTCAAATATATAAAAAAAAATGACCAATTATGTTACATGTGTAACATTATGAGCATAGGCTGATCACCATTCATCATCTCTGGCTGCTTGTGTTTGTCAGGCCGTGACAGTTTAGGCGTGTCCCTCCCGTACTGACATCTGCCTCTACTGCACACGCTCTAACTGCCTGCAGCGGTGCTCTCCTGTCGACCAATCAGACGAGTCGCCGTCACAGACTTGCCAACGCTGGGACGGAGGCAACTCCCTGACCAGATTTAGTTAGAGCGAACCAGGCAGAGGCAGACCGTCTCACAACTTGTAACATTTCTTTTCTCCGAAATACTAACAGGTCTATAATGCACCCCAGTTGGGAAAATGTTTGTCACTGAAGAAATACAAGAAATTGAATCAAACTTTGTTTTTGTTTTTTTTCAGAAAGTATTGCAGCTGATCACCTTTGGTCTGTAAAAGCAAACTTCTACACCTGTCTGCTGCTTGCACGTTTTAATTGAATGCACAAAAAATTACAAAACACAATGCAAAAAAGGAGCTGGATCAAACATCTCTCACAATATTCACATACCTTGAATTCTCCATTTTACAACCACAAGCTTGAATGTTTTTGGGTTGATTTTAAGTGAAAAATAGAGAAAGTAGCCCTTGGTAGTTTGCTTTAGTCGTTTAGTTGTTCGTTTGGGGAGATGTAAACATGCAATCAAACTCTGATCAACCTAAAACCTTATGTCTCGGTTTACTTGAAGTAAACTTGAAGTCACTTTGAATTTATGTGTGAATGCAAAAGCGAGAAGCGTACTATAGCACAGGGCATTCTGGGTAAATCCGACCAAAACAAATGCATTCGTCTAGCGCTAGCGGGAGAAATGACTTGAGAAAACAGACAAAAGAGAAATCCTACGTCTAAAATCTGATGCCACTTCGTTTTTGTTAATTTATGTGAAAAAAAGGGAAAGTTTAATGTATACTCTTCTAAATCTGCCGTCTGAAATTGAAAAGACTATATCACAACCATAAACCTCATTAATTCTCACACCTGGAGAATTAATGAGAGAAGCAACAGAGGCCCACAGTGTCTATAGGAGCTGTAAAGAGTTGGGTGGAAAAACATGTTGGCACAACAACTATCATCGTCCAACTTTTATTGAGGAGTGAAGGAAGTGTGCCATTCTTTAAAAAGATTAATGGGACATCAATCGTCAATCGCTGAACAAGAGAAGGATGATGCTACAATCAAACGAGACCAAGGTGCCAGAGAGAGAGCGCCATGCGTTTCTGGAGACAGCCTCGACGTTACAATTTCCATCCAGGAGTTTTTAGCCACTTGATAATCTTTGTGGCTATTTAGTAAAGAATTGTGCAAATGTACGTAACTCCTGGCCATGCCGGAATAAAGGTTCCTCAAACGTATTTATGCGGATACAAATATTGGACAGTGCATGTGGACCAGTTGAAGGAAAACATTAATATTGCTGTAAAACACAGACCAATGATATGACACTTCGCAGTGAAGAGACAAGATGTTCAAAGATGGCGGATACGCACCTAAAAATATTTGCAGCTGCAAAAGAGAGTGAAAAAAGATTGTGAAAATTATCGACTCACAAGCATCTTGAGATTCTGACGCGACAAGATAAAAAAAAAAAAAGAAAGCTCAAGGTATCTTAACACTTTTGCCAACATCACACTACTGTGAAAAGAAAACAGTCAGAAACCCATCAAGAAATTCTGTTTTTATCATCTTTGTCTCATGGAGGGATTCTGGTTTTTATCTTTGTGAAAAAAAATAAATTATGTTTGTTGTTGAAACTTCCAGACTTCTTTCCCCTGTAATGACTGAACATTTTTCCGATAATACAGAAACACTTTTCCATTTTCACAGCTGAGCTGAAATTCAATTTGTTGTTTTTTATTCATCCTAGAAAGCAGATTTTGTAGCAACAGCTGAAACTCTGACCATTAAAGCCTTTTCTTTTGAAGCAAGGCATCCCAGACAATAAAGTCACAAACTATCGCACATGGAGCCCAGAGTGGCTCTAATGAATGACACTTTTTTTTTTCCCCCTCAGACAGTAAACAGGCCCTGTTGTGAAGCTCAATGATAGCAACTGGTCAATTTACTGACTCGGTCAAACCTGTTGATGATAACGAGTAATGATTGGGGGAAGAGGAGGGTTAAATCACAAGAGATTAATACAAATTGGATTTTGCCATACAGCCTATCTACAATAATGCTATTGAAACACAAGCTGGGCAAGGCAAGGAAACCCTCAAATCAATATCCCTTTTATTACCTAGCTTGCGTTGCCACCCTCTAACAACGACGGCTCTCAGGAACTTTATGTCTGTGCGCGACTATCTTTGCGAGCGCATGTGTACCAGTTCATAAGCGTATGTCTCTAAACCGTCACCCCCACCGCGTTTATGCCTCACCGCTATCTTCTCTTCTGCCCCTGCGCCTCATCAGTAGCAGGTCTATCCTTCACGCCGGAGAGAGCATGACGTAGCGAACATTTTCATAATCATTTCCCCACCGCGCGCATACGGCCGCCGCCGCCGCCTCCCCCCTGCTCCAGACATCCCTCCAGGCGGTGTGAAGACTCCGTATCTTTTTCACCTCTACCCAGACGCTCTCTCCGTGTGTGTGGGGGTGGGTGTGTGTGTGTGTTTGTGGTATCGCTACACCTCTAACTGCAGCTATCAACTTGTGAGGCAGACACTTGTTCAGGCTTTAAGGTACAAAAGCCTCATCCATCGACAATTACAGATAAAAAGATGAACTTTGGGAAACAGAGGCCGTCAGGATTGCTTTACAGTCTGGTCTTACTGGCCTTTTCAGTTGCTATGCTAACATGGGTTTTGTGTGTTCTCATCTGATACATCTTTGTAAGGGGCAGTATTAAGTAAAGTTAACTTTTTTGTAGCTTCATGCTATAATGCTATTCTGTCATCAAAAGCATACCTGGAGTGTTGTCTTGATTCTTTCATGCATGTTTGAGAAATCCTTTAATCTCCTATAGCAACCATTCAGCTGTACGTAACGCCTGGGTGGACCTGGCCCCGCCTTTGAGTCGCAGCTCCTCCTCAGAGCTGCAGTTTCCAAGCTTCTGAGGGTCCGGCTCACAGAGCAACCCTTCCCTGCGACTCCCCAACTCAGCTCCTTCAAACTAGCCAGCAGCAATTAGCAAACACCTGGTGGAACTGCGCCTCCGCTCAGTTTATTATACGAGCTACTTCTCAATGTAGCGCTGGTAAAGATGTTGTTAAAGGGTTAATAGAGGAGCCATGTTGTGACAGGCCTAGCTGTGATGACTTCCCGAAGGCAGTTTCAGAAAGGAGTTACTTAAAGAGACAGACACTCAAATTCAATGCATTAAATTGCAAAGTCAAATTTCTTTTAAGTCATATTTAATAGCATTTTCATAACAGCTGAAGGTAGCAGTTACCTGATTATGCTACAAAATTATTTTATGTACTTGGACTACACAACACTACCACTTTAATAAATAAAGTTATCGGTCGAAACCTGTGTTGTGTGTTTTCGTAGCTTATTTTCTTTGGTGAAATAAGGAATCTGTGAAGGGTGAAATACTTTTTTGTGGCAGATCAACTACCTAGAAAGAGGACAGGGAAAGACTCTCTACCTCTGCACTGCCCCAGGAAATACGTTTTAACTGCAGTGTAGCCCTCTGCTGTTTTTTTTTATATTACCTCTACGCAATTTGCTGGGGTTGAAAGACTTTTAATTTTTGATCCAATCCTCGCTCTCCGGCTCATTACATGGCAATATACGGCTGGCATAAGGAGCAGGGATGTGACGTTGGTGTGGGTTTGGGTGTTAAATGCTACCTGTCGGTGTTGAGGCTGTCTGGCCATGTAGATAGCCTCTTCTCACAAGCATTAGCCACAACTGGAGGAGTTCTCATCTCCTCCAGGGAGCATGCAGCACATCTGATAATAAGGCGTTGATAGAGGGAATTAGCTTGACGGTTTCTGCACCCTGATATAGCAGCAGACCATGGGCGATATCAGGCTAAAGGGACAGACAGGAAGCCACAGATAGCAAACAGTAATCACACGTCAATTCACATATCGGTCAAAAGTGAATTTTGTTGCTAGGAGATTCGGATGAAGCTTTTAAGGGTGGCTGGACTATGTCCTGCTGGGGATGATTTTGGTTTGTTGATTTCAGCAAAAAAAATAAAAAAAAACGGTCTGAAATTAACTCAAGGATAGTTTTCACTCAAAAATGCGGGTTCTGACTGTCGGCTGCTTTAACAGTAAGCCTACAGCTTCAAAATTGAGCGCAAAGTACTCACCTAGAATTACATGATGATTGGTGTTTTCATGACAAATGCTGAAAGGATCCTTTTAAAAAAGGCTAAAAATGGAGGCTTTTCCACCAAACCAGCTCCAGTTTTGTTAAGTGTTGCTTACTGAAAACTTACTGCTGTTCCAGTTCAACTTACTGCTGGGCAAAAAGAAAGAACTGCTCTGTCAGCCACTACAGGGGGACAGTGGCGCCCCCAAGAGGTGCCATAGGGGGGGCATAGCCCCCTCTGGATCCACTGGAAAACAGAATGTCTTTCTGTTCACATCACAAATAGGCATACTGAGTAATCTTCTTTAATGAAGGAATAAATAAGTGAATAAATAAAATTATATGTACAGTTTTATTTATTTCTTTTTTGGTGGAGTGAAGAAGATTTGAAATCTGAAGTGTTCAGAGGTTTTGAAACGAAGCAGTGTGTGGATACAGACGTCCTTTTGGACTAAGAGAGGATGAGTGATCAAACACGAGAAACACTTATAAACACCACCTGGTGATAATAAAAGAGACAGTAGCAGTGTTTCCATTGACAATTTAATTGCGCAACTTGACATTTTGTAAAATAAACCAGCTTAACGAAAACACAGCAATTTTGAACAAACTTGTTTTTCGATGAAAACTTTTGGTCCTGGGATGAGGTGGATTTTTTTGATCCGTATCGAAATTGTTTTTTTCCCCCGCCAATCACACGAGTCACATGATCAACAACAGGATGTTGCTGCTGACGCAAACCACGAAGAAGAAAACAACAGGAAGTAGTTGGAGGATGATGGCGCTGCATGTTTTTTAGCGACTTATCATGTGAACGAACGTATTCACATGTGATTTTAATTGCGCTCCCTATCTAATAAAAACACCATAATTACAATTTTTTTTATTTTCTTTTGTATTAGCAGAATATTGTCAAAATTGTAACGGAAACACATCTAGTAATGTAATCTCAAAACAGTTTTAGTGCCTAGAACATATTAACAGCGAATGCACCAGTAGTAAGTACAAGGACCAAGAAGAAAAACGTTAGATTAAAAAGAAAATTAAATAAAGTTTGACTGCCTTATGTATTTATTTCATACATAAGGCAGTACATATACCAATAAGCCATAGGAAGACACTCCAGAAGAACTACAGTGACTTCGGATACTGAGCTTAGAGACACAAGATTTTTATGGTTTTCAACCAGCCTGTACAGCCTCTGCAAAACAGGTGTAGCCGAGTTATTTCAGATATGTAAATGAGTCTAACAACTCATAACAACCAGTGTTGTAGTCAATTTCATTCACAAATTTTATAGTAACCAAAACTGTCATCGGATCTAAAGGATACAGTCATGCCATAGATTACAGAGACTAAAAGAGAGCGTTGGATTTCTGGGAGGAGTATGAAACATTCTAACACGAGTGAAGTGTTGGAATCTCTTTAAAGCTCCAGAGATCCACGGGGACATCGCAGAGCTCCTACAGGCTGCATCAGTGAGGTGTTGGATCTTACAGCGAGCTTCAGATGAGGAGTAGCAGTGACAGCTTTCCTCTGGAAGCAGGGGATTGGTTTTTTTTTGTTTTTTTTTAAGGTCACAATCAAGAGCCATACAGTGACACCAAGGGGAATTTATCGAAGCGCAAGAAGCTACGTCGTTTACGGCTAACGGCAGCTGTCGTCATACGGACGCCGACGCTCACAATCGTCCCGAAAGGACCATTATTCAAAGCAGCCCCGATGCGCCGGCTCCAACCGTCGTCTCTGAGATTGAGATGGCAACATGTACGCCGTGATGAGGCAAGGGATCACTCCGGAGGGCAGCTCCAGCCCACAGGGGCCTGCTTAAAGAGAAGATTCTTGGATTTTCACAGCTTGCGCCATTTGATTGTAGCTCCATGCGGCCACACTAAAGGAACTACTGGAGAAACATCCAAAATGCACACACACAAAAAAAATAAAACGTGTTCCTCAGTGCAACGCTATTGTGTCTCTTAAGGGGGGAGGCTTTGAGATGTTTGCAAGAATAATCCCTAAAAGTAGAGAAGAGCTACAAAAATGTCTATCAAACTACAGTTATCTTTTGGTTCTTTCGCATTGGCAGTCTGTAGAGATGTACAGGGAGAGTTCAGGGTTTGTTATGTAAGGTTCTGTCAAAAAGGTTATCAGCACTTAATGTCTTGTTGTCACAGAAGCCTTAAGCGGGCTAAAAATGTTTACATTTTCACCGGAGTTTATCCAAATGCAATTTTATGAATCTTTAAATTGTCATCTTGCTGATTTGGGAGGCTATTTACATAGAAGTATATAAGTATTTACACAGGAAATGTAGCTTGGAGGCAGCGTGACACTAATTATCGAGCTGTGTGAAGCACATAAGCTAAATGGAACAAGTCATTTTCCAGTCACAGTTACTAGCTTCTAGAAAAATAAGGCAGTGTAAAAATCCATAAGACAGTGTTCACATAAACTTTAAATTATTATTCATTTTTATACCACTTTGCTTGCATATGAAGAAGTTACTCTGAATCTATACGTACGTGTATAACATAAAGATTGCTGATGGCTTACGCACCTTTTAAGTGTTCACTTAACTTTGCAGTTCCTTAACATCCTCTCTGTAAATAGCTTCCCAGTGCAAATATTTGGAAGGTTAAAGGTACATAAGATAATTAAATTTTCATAAACTTTGATACTTTTCAAATCGTAGTCATTCTACAAGATGCTTAGGACCATGTTGGCCATTAGCTTTAGCCCACATGAGAACACGGTTTAACCTTGTTCCAAAACTCAAGGTTAATCACACCCTCCCTCACCTTCTTTGGTCAGGGATAAACATAAAGTTTGCCAGAAAAATCTTTTTCAGGAATGGAAATCCTCTACCCCTCCTTGTTTTAAGAAATAACTTAATGATATGTTGTCCTGTATCTATCTTGTGTGGGGTCATTTCAACAGATACATACAAAACAATAGGCTAAAGTGACTGTCCTACTCATGTGGACTTGTATGTTTTATATTTCTTCTTCTTTATTATTATTGTTGTTAATGTAATTATAATTTATTGCTTTCATCTCCTATTGATATTCCGTGTTTTATGGTGAACTGTTTGATACAATGTCTCCAGAAATGTCTGTTGTTCCCTTTGACTCTGTCTCGTGCTTGATTACGCTCTACGGACTGATGTAAACATATTTTATCCTCTTTTATCAGTTCTCCAGTAAGCTGACACTGTTTTGACTGTTTTGTCTTGTTGATTTTTGTTTTTGTTGTATTTGTTTACTTTTTGTTGTTTTTTTTTTTTTTTTCTGTTTTGGTTGTTTAACTCTGAGAATTCATAAATTTATTCATATAAAAAAATTGTTAATAGAGGAGCAATGCTCACTGCCCTTCAGAAAGGCATGTAGTGAGAAAGAGGAGGATCTTTTAAAGAGACAGAAGTCCAATTTCAAAGTGGTAAATTACAAAGTCAGATTTCTTTTAAATCATATTTGATATATGTAGCATTTTTATAACAACTGAAGGCAACAGTTACTTGATTGTGCTTCATATTGGTACAGTGTTGCAGTGTTACTGCTACATAATACAGACTCTGAAATTAAAGATGTGAACTGCCATTATCCAGAATAATAAATAAATGCTCCTTTCATTAGCTTACATTAGTTTAGGCTTTTAGTGTGCCAACACTTTGCAGAAATATTCTTGGGTGAGTAACAAACTAAACTTTAATTTGATTCAGCACCGAGATGATTTGATGTTATCAAGATCACCCACAGGCAGGCGGTTCCTGATTACATCAGACAGAGAAATAATATTCAACATAATTGCGATCTGAGAAATAAAACAATGGGAAAGAAAAGAGTGAGAAGGGATATGGCAGCGTTTCCCAACCCTGGTCCTCAAGGCTCACTGCCCAGCATGTTTTAGGTATTTCCTTGCTTCAGTCCAGCTGATTTCAATTGATGACTGATTAACAGGCGTTTGTTGAACTGCAATCAGTTGAATCAGCACATTAAAGCAGGGAAACCTCTAAAACATGTTGGACAGTGTGCCTTGAGGAGAGCACGTAACACAAACTACAGAGGAGGGGAAAAAAGAGTCAAAGGACAAAACAAATCAGAAATCTGCAAAAGGAAATAATGAAAACTGTTTAACGACTCATCCAGTCTCTCCACACAGACAGACACGATAAAAAAACATGGCACAATGTGTTTATCGCCACAGCGCCATTATTAGGAATCACACAGATTAGCAGTGACATTCTTATAGATGAGAGGGTTTGCAAAGGGAGTGAGCTATTAGCATGCTAATGCACTCCAATGGAGAGCAGAGTGGACTTTTTATTCTGCCTTAAACCCTCCGTTCCACTGAAAAGTGTATAGGCGCCTTATTTCTGTCTCACTATTAAGCTGAACCACATGTTCAATTGGCCTGTGTCGATGTGACCAGACTGTGTTGTATACAGATTATGCATTGAGTAAAAAAAAGTGTCCAGCTGAACACTATTTGCAGTAGTCTGCAGGCAAGCAAATCTGTGGTGTTGCTGCTTCTGGCTCATCTTCCCTTTTTTTCTCTCACAAGATGGCAGTCTATCGCTTCGGTTTCCTTGGTTCCTGAGAGAGAGCAACCAGGCTCCCGGACCCCACCAACACGGCTTGATTGAACTTTGAAGTGAAAGCCGTATCAGTCAAAGCCCACAAAAAGCCGATAGCAGAATCTTTCAATTCTAATAATGCGTTGCAATGAGTACCGCATGGTTTTATTGATTAGACAACTTGGGCTCAGTGAGAAACAAAAGCTTTGGTTAAAAATAAAAGATAAAAGTCAGGCTTTACATAGAGGAAGACAGCGGGTTGAGAGTCTGCTATTGTGCGTACATGCATGGACGACGACTAAAGTGGGAGCTGTGGGTGCACATGTGCTTCGATTGTGTTCGGTGAGATACGCAGGCATCATTGTCTTGCGTTACTTAGCATTGATAATTTCTGTTTCATCCCTTTGTGCGTGCGGCGGCGTTCGTTGAAAACCAGGACAACACGCCTTAAATCTCCTGCTTCGCTCATGTAGCCACAGAGAAACAAATGCGCTTTTCAAATGATGCACGAAACGCACGTGATTCTTCAGTTATGACTTTAATCCTCAGCCTATTTCTCATTTTCAAGGATAAGTGGGCTTTAAAAGCCTTTAGTCAAATGAGTGCATTATATAGGGGCTTGAACATGTCTTCGGGGGCTTTTCATGTAGCCCTTGATCCATTTTTATTGGGTTGTTCTCAACAACAGAGTCTCAGATCTTTGTTCTGCGATATTCACACAACCACAAAGCTCTTCGTAATGGATCACTTTAGACAAACTGGTGCGTTTACAGAGCTATGTATTCTTTTGAAACATGGAGCTACGACTGGGGAGGCGACTGGCTTTAGCCAAAAGAGGAATTCTGAGAACATCAGCAGTTTTGGATGAAACATGGTTTAAACTCTATTATTCTTGCAGGAGACTGATCTGACCTGAGCAGCACCAAACTGGGTGGATGCTAATAGCATAGCAAAGTGAGGGTAACAGCTGTTACTCTATCAGGGTTACAGTAGCTGTCTACTTACCCGTACCTCTAAAACTATACAGTGTATTGACAAAATAAGCAAAATTTTTTAATTCGAAAGCTATTTTTTGCTACTAAGTTGTTAAATAAGTAGATGTGGGCTCATCAACAAAGATATTTATTATATATTAGCTGTTAAGTTATTAAGTCATTAGATCAATGACTTAAAGTTATTAAGTCATTAGATTAATGACTTATACTAGGGTATAATGCTAAGTGCTATTATACCCTAGTATAAGATTTGAAGTGTTTAGGAGCCTTCTTTAGAAAAGCGGACTGTGAACGCTAATGTTAGCATTGAGGACACCTGTGCTGCTGCAACATGTTTACCACTGAGATGCTATTAACTGATAAGCTAACAGTCTTTTCCAGCGTTCCATCTGAAATATTTTTTAATACAAAAATTAACGGCGCATGAAAAGTGACTTTTTCCTCTAGCGCTGCTGTTTGCGGATGTCACTTGTGCGTTAGATTTGCGGTTGGACCAGAAACCTGTGATTGCAAATGTTCCCGACAGAAAAAAAAGTTATTAATTGCAAACATGTTAAAATGTATGTAATTAATTAATCAAAGTTAATGCATTAAAAGTCCCGACCCTAATAATAATAAGCAATATTGATATGGAGTAGTTACTAATATTTGAGTCGCAAGTGCATTGATCCTGTTGCGCAGGTTTACTTGCATTATTTACAGCACTTGTGAAAGTAGCGGTTCTCATGCTGTCAAAATGTTCAATGTTCAAGTTGTATTTTTTGATTGAGATACAAAAAGTATAATTTAGATTCAATGAAGCATATACTGACAAGCACATTTTGGATACTGAAGAAGCCGGCTCTTCTTAAGAAGCCGCAAGATCTTAAACTTCACATCACTAACTTCCAGATTCAAAAATAATGATTCATTTTTGTGTTAAAAAGGCCATCCAATGTGTATATGACAGCAGTTTAAACATAAAGCCATTGTTCTGCTCCTTTTAAAATTTCATTTTGCAAAATACATATTTTTAAACAACTGAACTTGTCAACGTTAACTGCATGTTTTGTAAGTTGTCTCAGAAAATAGTAACCAATGACATGTCCTCCCTGTGTTTATAAACCATGAGGATGCTGAGTGCTATGTAAGGCCACTCATTTTAAAATTATAGTTCTTTGGGAACGCAAGTAACTTCTATTAAGGAATCAGTAGTTAGATAGCCACAGCAAGGTGAAAAATAAGAAGGACAAACTTGTAGTATAACAGAAAAAGGTGCCCTCCGGAGTGATCCCTTGCCTCATCACGGCATACATGTTAAGATGCTCTTATAAAGAGCTCAGACTCTCAACCTCAGGAGGGCGATACTCGGTAGATATATCAGTACATAAAACCTTTACAATTCCTATTTCTGTCTTGGTTTCTGCTTTATCATCTTTTTTCTACAACCGTTTTCTCTTTGTCTTTATGTCTTTTCGTTATCTCGTCTCATTCCGCTTTGCCCTGAAGGACCGCCACGCAAGTGTTTGCGAGCTTCCATCAATTTGCAACTCAAGTACAAAAATATCGACTGTTCGCCGTCAGTCCCAGCAGATAGATGCCGGCTTATTGTTTCAGATCAGCCTCCAAAAATCAAGAGAAGTAGTGCAGAGTTTGATCTCTATTAATTAGTAATTACATAGCTGGGAAGCCTCTGGCTGTGTGTGCCGGCATGTGCAAATAGAGCCGACACACAC
Source organism: Brachyrhaphis roseni (assembly GCA_903066815.1). NCBI lineage: Eukaryota > Metazoa > Chordata > Actinopteri > Cyprinodontiformes > Poeciliidae > Brachyrhaphis > Brachyrhaphis roseni. The sequence goes on from CAEFZY010065976.1 coordinate 13,461, forward strand.
TGAGAGGTTGATGGTGGAAACTGTTTCCATCCTGCGCTCTCTGTGAGCACTTGACCTTTCCGCTGGACACAGTTTAGCTCTCCATGTGTTGAAGGAGCTCTTGAAGAGCTCTGTGGAAGCACGATGAGTATTTATGCTCGCTCTCTTTTCATCTGAACTCAAGTGGCTGCACTTGTAAAACCAAATGTAACAACGTAGCAACAGACAGCCAGTCGATACTGTAGCCTTCTGCTGTATCCCGTTGCTTTAGACTCTCTTAAGTCTTTGTGACTGCAAATTAGCTGCTTCGCGATGGCGTCTTTTATTACTCCTACGTTGCGAAAGGTCAAACCCATCAAAAACAGCACATCTCATAATCCCGATGTAGAATTTGCCCTATTTTTGCAATCCCTGTTGTTGGTGGTAATGCAGAATGGAATAGAACAATCCTGCATGTTCTTCAGTAGCTGCGCTTCGATTACAAATGTGTGCAAGCATCTGTCAATATTCTGCCAATGTTGAAGAAAAAACTCAGTTTCGCTATTGTGTTTTTATTAAAGAAGAAATTAATTTCAAATCACACATAAAAATAAGCTTGTTCAAGTCATTAAAAATTATGGCGACGGATGTAAACAGTTACATGACATGTTAATAATTCAGTCATCTATCAGCCAATCAGAAGAGACAGTGACTCGTGATGCGAAAAAAGTGTTTCCACTGCAGCTCTTTAAATGTCTCTATTTTGATACGGCTGAAAAACCACCTTATCCTAGTGCGAAAACTTTTTAGCAAAAAGTGAGGGTTTTTTTCGTAATAGTCGTGTTTCTATTAAGCAATCTTCTTTTCGGAATTTCAATTTGCGCAATTCTTTTGTCTTTTTGGAAACAGCTGTTAAGATACTAGCTGTGCTGCTATTATAAAGGTGCGCAAAACTTTTAAAATATTCTGCTAATGTAAATACAGTTGTCTGGGATTTTCACACTTATTCCATGAAATCTCAGTTGAATGAAGCTGAAGTGATCGCAGCATTAGTAGACCTCAGTACGGCGCTTCACATCAGATATCAACTTTCTTAAGTAAAGAGCTCAATAAATGAACACCATGCAGAGATAACAGATATTACAGCATTTATCCATCTACTGTCTTCTGCTTATCTGAGGTCAGGAACAAAAGGAGGGGAAAAGGATTTATCACATATCATGTTGCTTAGTTTTCAAAATGAAATAAAAGAAATCAAATAAATGAATGGAAGCTGTAATTTTCTCCACTTTAATGCATCTACACTGACTTCATAGAGTATTAACTCTCCCTTCGATTTTGCAACATATTTTCTTGTTACAACATAATTGAATTTGATTAATATTGTATATGACAGAGCAACACAACATGGAGCATAATTTTGAAGTGGACAGAGAATGTCACGTTGTTTTGTTCTAAAAATCTGAATAGTATTTGTTCTAACTCAACATGTGTTCACGTTGTGGAGATATTTAGCATAGAAGAAGAAGAAGAAGAAGAAGAAGATGTTCTGGAGTTTATTTCCGCATCTATTCAGTCCCTCCAGGCTTTCAAGATTGATTTTGTTAACTTTTTTGCACTCAAAATAATTGACTGCACGGCACTTTTTTTTTTTTTTTTTTTTTTTAAGAAATATCTGTGAAGAATGTTGCAAATTTTTTTCCTCCTTAAATTCCTTCCAATATCTACATATGAGAAAAAAGATGAGATGTTCAGACAAATTGAACAAAAACATTTTTATCCCTTAAAGAACTTAAATAGCTCAAGGTTTTCTAATCACCCGATCAATCACGTTCAATAACTTGACTTAAAGTAAGGCGGAGGCTGCGGTGGAGAAGACACTGCCACCTGCAGGCGGGAGTTTGCACTTACTTAAACCACTTTTTTTTACCAATTTTTGTGAAAAATTTTGAAAATGTATTTCGGCCAAAGTTTTTTTGAAAAACATATGTTTTCATCTTGCTTAGAAGAAGAAGAAAAATGATCTTGTCATCTCGTTAAAAATGGCAAAATATTTCCACCTTTACGTCACTTTATATTTATTCTATCAACCAATAATGATTCATGCAGTATGAAAACATCATTTTAAATTTTCATAAGCTTTTTTGCAAGTGTCGGTGGATCTGTTAAAAATAATTCTGATCATTTTATGCACTATTATGCAAAAAAGGAACATTTTTCGGGCATAAAAATTGTTTGTGCCAGAAACTATTTTGGCTTTTATAAGAGAGAGTGAGGAAATACATGAAATATAGAGTGAAAATCAAAATCTTTTCCAAATAGGATTCGTTTAGGATATATGGAAGAGGATTAGGGTCACTCAGTTTTTCTTTCTGAGGTCAAAAATGTAGTTATGTCCGGATTGATAATTATCGCTTCAGATCTCGTCCAAACTACGAGACTGTTGATCATTTCGCCATCACCTGTGACCCTTTCAGTCTGGAAGCTAAGTTCAACTCTCATCTAATTCCCCTGGAATGCTGCTCCTCAGTCTGAAACTTGGCAGACATGTAAATGATCTCTTCGGCAGCGCCCCGGCTCCACGGCTGCCCAAACCTGCAAATAAGTCAGGCCCATTTGCTGAAATGAGAGGCTGTGACCCTGACTGGCTACCGCAGCACATATAGCCTCAGCTCAATCACCGTGGAGACCGCATTGACATCTCAACTAACGGGTGGGAGTGATAGCAAGAGGGACGGGAGGGGTTAGACATTTATATTTGGCTCGGTCTGGAGCCACTTTGGCAACATTTAGAGGAAAAAAAACATTAGAAATTCTGTGCCCAGACAAATATGCATAAGGACAACAATGACAGTCACATCGCTGTTCCAGGTCCAACAGAGCCGTTTCTGACCCTGCTCTAATTGTATGGAATACCTCGTGCCAAGAGACCATATAATTCAACTTTTCATGTCCTGTGTCGATGCTTTAGCCATGCTTATTGTTTTCCAAAAATAGTTTGTGTTCACTGATTTGCGTTAGCAAACATGTTTATTCGCCTTGTACTTTTACAGCCTCAAGCTGATTTTGCTCAAACGACTTCCCGTGACTTTTAGAAGCGACTCCTCGTGGGTATCCACATCAGCACATGAGAATGGAGGGATTTTTTTTCTTTTCCACATCTTAAGATGCAAATGTGCTCAAGCTCACTCAGCTTGGATAGAAAGCCTTCTGTCTTTGGATTTTTCCAAGAGCTTTTCGAAGGATTTAAGTGAACGTTTGGGTTGGATGACTCAAAGACTTTTCGTTTTTGCTGACAGAGGTTACTCGAGTGTAGAGCTTGTATTTTAAGTAGAGTTCTCATGTTAGAATGTATTTTTTTTTTAGATCTGTATTGGTATGTGTAGACAGTACGAATCAAGTTTTATATATATTGGTTCATGTTTTGATGTTCCTGTAAGCTGGCCATTTTGACTTTCATTGTGGAGAGAGCTGGTCTTCAGAAGGAAAAAAGAACCTGAATTTGGACTACTGATCCAAAATCAACAAGAATTGGATTAAAACTGTTTTTTAAAATTAATCTAGCTAATCATAGAAGACAAATAACCGTACAAGCACACACTGACACCGAAGACAGTGGCTACCCTAACTTGCAATATGCAGACATAACTCTAGGAAGGTCCACCATAGACAGGTTGCCAGTCCATCACATGGAGCCAGAGGGCAGACAATGTGACCTTGCAACTGATTATGCTGACTCTCTACTTTATCAGCTTGGTGTCGCATACAAAGCAGTTTGTTGTGAACCCTGTTGTCGGCCGAGCAGTTTACTGTTGGACACATACACGGTCTCAACAATCCACCTCTGCGAAGTGAAGTATGCCAGAGTATTTGGGGACCTTGTCATGTCAATATGGACCAAATGAACGTCAAACCCCGTGATGAAGCTATGCTACAAAGAATTAAGGGCATCAAAGCCAAACGTAGGTCCAGCCAGGTGCTAGTGAAGTGGTCAGTGGGTGCACATTTAGTATTTGTTATCCAGATTAAATCGCTTCTCAATTAAAGTCTTACTAGACAAAATTTTATGGATTTTGTGTGTACTCTTTATGCTTAAATGAGTTATGTACGAACCTCTTGCAACCTAGTAAATAAGACTTTTACTGAGAAACAATTTAATTTAGATAACAAATTTCATACTAAATGCAAACTCACTGACCAGTGAATGACTAACACCTTGCTAGTCTCTGGTTGGACCCATTTGTTGCGTCCATGTGAAGGACTGGCGACCTGTCTAGGGTTGACCTTGCTAGAGATCCGTGTCTTCCCCTTGCAACCTAGCATCAGGATCAATCGAGTAAAGACGATAGATGGTTCGGAAGTTAAAACAAATGTATTCCATGACAGTATTATTTTATGGATGTCAAACTTGTAGTCAATGAGTAAACGTGGCGTAATGAACATCCCACACAACTCCGTACCTCTCGTAAGCCAGTCGCAACAGTAAAGTCTGGAGACGGCGACGGCTTGCTGTGGCCTCACAGGCTGACATTTTGTCTGGTTGAGAGGCATATCTGTGTGTGGTTCAGTGAGTGTGTAAAAGGTAGGTGGTGGGGGCTCCTCTGTTTACTGGGCACTCTGCCTTCACAAACAGCCCTTGTCTTCACCTCGGAACAACAGGAGACATGACAGCCATACGGTCCCCCTGCAGCTGGCTAATTGTGTGCAGCATGATGGTGGAGTGGCTGCTCTTGGTTTTCCTTCCGCTCCGACCTGATAATGGAAGGAGGAGACGTGGCTTTGTGTGTCTCATGGGTCTGCGCTGACACAGAACCAGAAGAGCTAGTCTGCACTTTGACTGATCTGAAAACTTCCACTGTTTCAGTTTTAAGCATTCAGCACCTTTTGAAAGTGGAATATGCAACTTTTAGATGAACCTTCTAAGATATCACTTTTGGTAACAGGCTGTGTTTTATATGATAGACTAAGAAAAAAAGAATTAAATTACAGGAATACAAAGATGTTGTATGACAGTAAGTCGAAGTCTTATGAAAATAAGGTAATAATACGATGAGAATAAAGTTGTAATAATGCAAGAATATGGTCATAATGTTTCCAGAATAAAATCATATTAGAAGACAGAAGTGTACTTCATTGCAGTGACATTTTTATTAATCAATTTTTTTCTTTTAAATTACTTATTTTCTCATTTCCTCATCATAAAATCTCTTCCAAATTACATGTTTTAATGTTTTCCACAAGGTGAAGACATTTTTCTATTCGATTTACAATCCACCGAACTGCATGCGTGGGATGAAAAATAAATAAAACAACATTTCTGATGACTTTTTAATGACTTTGCTTCAAAACTAAAAACTGACAGAACTGATGTTGCTGCCAATTTCGGATATTTCCAGAGCTCAGATAACACCAATTGGACGAAAATGGATTAAAACCCCCCCAACAAACTCACTTAGATTTAGGATATTCCATATCGTTCTACATTGCAGTTTACTTAAAATATCACGACTAAATAGGGAGTTGCATTGAATGAGTAAGACTGTAGAAAGTCATGGAAACTGTTCTTGCAGGAGCAATGCAGAAAACACAACAGTAACAACAGATTTGTGCCGTTTTATTTGAGGAGCGCGCCTGGCATCGTTTCTTAATACTAAATTTGTTTATGTTTGCTCTGAACTGTGGAAACTCTTCGAATGTTTTGGAGATGCACCTCAGTAGTAGAGACTTTCGGGAGTTATCTTGTTTTCATTTCCCAGATATAGTGATAACTTATGAACAACAAGAGGAGGATTAATAGTAGAGCCTAGTGGCTGTCTAGTCTAGTCCAGTTTTTTTTTTTTTTTTATCTGATAATATTTAAAACAGGAACTGATGGCATGAGATAACCAATTAAAACAACTGGCATAAATATAAATGAGAAAAAAGTCAGAAAACATAAAATAATCAAAGTTTTTAAGGCAAGTGCCACGTTATTAAAGTTAAAAAAATAAGTCACAAGTTACTAATTTCATTAAACAACTCCTGACTTCTTAGTTCATTGCAGTATTTATATAACTTTAAACAAAGAAGTGTTTGTTTAAATCTCTTAGAGGAAGTGTTTTGCTCTCCACCACTCTGTGGGGGTCAAGAGGTCGTTTCCACATCATTTGGACTTCATCAGTTTCACAGCAAAAAAGGATAATTTTCAAGTTTGAGATGGAGTTTTACCAACAAGCGCCTCACCCCGAGGTCCAAACAGTTCCACGCTTGAGGAAACTTCAAAACCCAAGAGCTACACGATGCAAACTCCACAGGGCTCAGTCAGCGTGGTAAAGGTCAGAGGTCGGGACACCACAATTAGAAGAAGGACTGGGCAGGTGTGGCTCTGGGATGCCAGGACAAAACTTCTTCTCTCTGACGATCAGCAAATTGCAAAGTGGTAACTGGACACGTGAAATAAGAAAACGGCAATAAGAAAAGCCAAAAGGAAAATGAAAAGGCAAATACTCTTTTTACAAGGATGCAAGATCTAATCATTTACATAATCTAAAATGATTGTACAAAGATTTTATATATTGTATCCTCTTCTCTTATAATGATGTCTAGTTGACAGAAATATAAACTGTTTTTTTACAGCATTAAAAATGAAAAAAAAAAAGACTTTTTTTTTTATCTTAGTAATATCCTCATTGTTAAATTCATAACTTTAGACCACCTGAGATGACTTTCTGTCATAATTATTAAAATTATTTGTACGTTTTTACCAGTGGATCATAATCACTTTTTAAAATTTTAGTAATGTCTTGATTATTAAAATCACTGTTAGCATAACTCTATACCACTTAAATGACTTTTTCTTATCATTATTGAAAGACATAACTATTTGTCTGTTTTGTCGGTGGATCGTAATCAGGTTGTAGGTAAAGTTATAAATTAAGAACAAAGAAGTATGAAAAATAAAAATAATGAAAAAGAAAATAGACTCTAAAGTATTGAAAACAGCATTTAAACTCAGTCTGTTCAGCAACTCATCTAAAGGTGAGGAGTATTAACTCTGAAAAATGTTAATGTGTGTATAAATCTACTTTTCAAATCAATTTGTCAGACATTGACACTCCCTTTTTATCCAGGGCCATTGTTTCCACCTTGGAGGCAAATAAAACCTTACGGATCCAGGAGCTATAAAACAGCATCTGTGCGAGAAGCAAACAAATGAAACCAAATTATTATTAGATGATTCACGGGGAAGCGGCTGGCTTTGATCTGGCAGTGGATCACTAAATGGTATCCGCTCCAAAGCCAAACGCCCCCGGACAGCCAGAGTGTTGGCTGAATACAGCGAACTTTGTGCTTCAGGCGAGATTTTTGTCACTTTCCGTCGAAATCCAAGAGTCATGCAGTCCAAAAAAAAAAGAAAATGTCCCGCTGTTAAGAGGACTCGAACATCACAAGGAAACTTGAACCATTCAAACTGTGAGCAGCGGGGTAACAGTGCGACTGTCACTGTCATGGAAAAGCAGTGCAGATGAATATTTTCTCTGTACAGCAGCAAAGAAAAACAGTCCGTTACTCCCCCACTCCCCTTCAACCGACTCTGGTTTCCCTCTGCATCTGGGGCTTTTAACAAATTGCTCCCAAATGGACTTCAGCAAGAGTTCAGGACAGGTTGGATTACTCTGACACATGTATGTCATTTATTTCAAATCATTTTTATGCAGGGGAATATTACATGTATTACCGAGCTGCTAAGAGCAAAAACATGGCCGAGATGGCATTGGAATGGTGGACGCTAAAATCAAAACATTGCTGTAAAAAAAGCCCTCCATCTCGAAACCGATGAATATATATATAACATATTCATAAAGAAACGTTCAGATGTGCAGAATCAGTAACGTAATGCTGATTGATGCTCTCCATCCTATATAGTTAAATTTTTTATTGTTCCAGGAAATAAAATAGGCAGAAATTTCAGTTCTAGGTGAGCAAAGTTGGTAGAGACAGGATAATATAAAGTGGTTTTATAAAGAATTGACTTACAGGGGCTTGAATACAAATGCATTTTCACATATTCATTTATAAGAAACAATCTGGACCATTTTTCAATTAAATCACAATTATGAGCTTCTGTGTTTGTCTGCCATGTAAAAACTCCAACACGACTTTGATATCACGCTTCTACATCAGAGTGTTAGGGCAAATTGTATTGAAGGAAGAAAAAAAAAAGTAAATTTGCACCAAAAAAACTCTAAAACTTTGAGAAATTCCTGAGTTTGAAAAGTCAAAAATGCCAGCGTTTTTTCTACTTAATTTTTTGCAGCAAATTTTCAGCATTTCAAACTCAAGAATTTCTGTTTTTTTTCTTCAGAAAAAACTTGACAATTAATTTTGACATTAATCTCAAAATTTGTAAAAAATTTTGTAGCAAATTTAAAATTTTTCAAACTCAGGAATTTCCAAGTTTTTTCCCCAATAAGCCAGTGTACTTTATTGGATTTTTTACAATAAATATAAGTTTTTTCTAGAAAATTTCTGAGACGATTCTCAGATTTTCTGAGTTTTTTGGTGGAAATTTACATTTATTTATTTATTTTTTCTACAGTGGTCTTACAATACAATAGCAATGCATGCCACACTTTCAGCATTTTTATTTAGAAGAAATGTTTCCCTTTTCCTTCCACCTCGCTATTAGTCTCCATTGTACAAAAATTTCCAATAGAATTTATTGATTAGATATCATGGTTTCCATTTTGTGTATGGGATATTATTGCTTTTCCAATGTCAGAAGTCATTTACATATTAACATAAAATACAGAGAAAAAGCAACAAGAAGGAGAAAAACAAAAAAAGTGAAACCACATATGAAGGCAAGGGCCTTCTGGATGAAGCGCTGTGTCGATGTGGCCCGCAAGTAACTGAATGAATTTGCGTAAACTACCCAGTGGAAATACATTTTACATAGCAAAGCAAATAGAAAACGAAATAAACAGGAAGAAAGAAAATGTCAGGCTGGCTGAAGACGCCGTGAGAACAGCCCTGCTTCAGGTCTAACCTTCACACTGAGCAGTACAATAAGCTGATCAAAGCCAGTGACCCAGTTTCTCCTGCCTAATTCAATCTCACCCAAAAACGTTCCTTTAGGGAACGAGAAGGGAGTCCCTGAAACAGCAGGAATCCCCGAGGAGGAAGCAGAATGTTGAGGAAGAGCTACAAGCACCAACAGAGAGTGAAAAAAACAACAAAAAAAAACTCAAAAGTGAGCTGCAGGTAGCCAGCCGCACCCCCCATCACGTCTCTTTATGGTTGTGTTCATCAAACATTAACGGCGCAGATGAACTCCTCAGAGGAAAATATTGTGCTTGGAGAACAGTGATGATGAAAAGCCCCCAAATGCATCTGACAAGGAGTAAATATTGAATTGAAAGACAAACAAGGTGAATGCCCTTCATTTTTCATGCCAACGGGGAGACAAAGGAACCTGAGAGTGTTAAAAACAACATGCCTCATCTGACCGGCTCCCCTGACTCAGATGCACAGGAGACGGTGGTCAGGGCAAACTCACCACCACTACGCCTCAGTTCTCTGCTTGACTTAGTTTGAGGTTTAGTTCAAGCAAAAGCACAAGCTGCGTCTGTGGTTTAGCTAAACCTCACTACCGGATGAGACCGTTTGTGTGACTGGTTCACAGAGACATGTGAAGAGCAGAGGTGTGTCGTTAGCAGCTTTCATTCAGAGGAACATGGTTGGAACCAGGGTTATAACAGTTTTGGATTTTTCAGTATAATTTTGGTTTTATGTTGTTGTGACTTTTTGTTTTAATTAGTTTTTACAGTGTGTTTGCTAGTTTTTATTAGTTGAATAGGGTTTAGTTTTACTTTGGGTTTTATTACGTACAGTAGTAATTTTAGTTTTTTCATGTGTTGGTTCATTTTCAGGTGCAGAATTCAAAGTAGTATTGTGAGTGATGGTAAGTCTTGTATTGACGGAGGTGGCGGCGTCATGTCGGACGGCTGTTTTACTACAAAAGGAACAAAATAGGGGACAGAAAATTATGCAGAAATATTAAATAAACATCTCAAGGCATTAACCAGTCAGCTTGGCCACAAATTGGCAAATTTAGTGAAGTCAGTTTTAAGGGAACTTCATTTTCACAAACTTGTGGTTGCAACCATGGACTACTTCAGTTCCTTAACTCTCGTCACGTCGCACTTGGTGGATGACAAGAATGTGGCCCCACTGCATCAATTTCAAATTACGTTCTTAATTATGTTTGTGCATTGTGATTTAGATTTTCTCAGACAACGCCTCTTGGGCAAAGAAACAAACAAGCAAACCCACTTCAAGTCAACACTCTCTAGTGACTTGCGGAGAAGCAAACGCACCGTGCAGCGTGACCTGATGCGTCTGGGACGAAGACGTGCTGCTGCTGACCAAGTGAGACGAAAGAAACCCAGAGACGGGCTCAGCTGTAAGCAGGCTTGTCGAATACACAACATCTGTCATGATCTGCTAAAGGTTAAACATTTGACAGTCAAACATGGAGAACCAACATTCAGCTTATTCTTGTTAAACGTGGGGAACCAATATGTAGTTTCATACTTTTACCTTTTCGTCTTTCCATTGGTTTGTTGTTTGTATTTCCTAATGCAGTTCATGTTGTTTCCAGCCATATGAACTGTCATGTTACTGGAAATGGGCTATATAAATACAATTATCATAACATTACCTTACATTGACTTTAAAAACCTTTTCCAGTAGTTTCATTTCCATTACAAATGTGCAAAAATGTCAATATTTCGCCAAGGTAGGAAAAATACAATTTCGCAATTGCTGTTTCCATTAAAGAAACACAATTAAAAATACAAGGGGATTTATTTGTTCATGTGATAAAGTCATTAAAAAACGATTCGTCGACTACTTCCTGTCCTCTTCTTCACGGTTTGCGTCAGTGACAACATCCTGCTGATCATACGACATGTATGACCCGAAAAAAAGTGCTTCCATTGAGACCAAATGTGGACCCTTTGGACAAACATGTAAAAAGTCTAGATGTAAATCCATTTTGTAATCTGATTACTGTTCACAAACGCGGCGGTGAAAGCTGGTTAAAACAAGCAGAGTTACATCTGTCATCTCATGAAATTGTACAATCTATTAACTTGGGGTCATTACAAATCCATGCTACACTTTTCAGGTAATATTTGTAAAAAACAAACAAAAGAAAATCTTTCAGTTCCCAACTATGTGTTCCTATGTGTTGATCTTATTAAAAATCTCCTTATCATAGAAATCAGTACTTTCTCTGCCTCTAGCATCACAAAACCTCCAAAAGTTTAAAAAGTACGTAAAGGTTTGCTAGCAGCTATGCTCTTGTAAATTTTCTTACAAACTAATTTCACAAGCTCTCAAAAATCTTATGACTTTCATAAGGTTTGTTTAATTATTGGGCATTGGAGAGGCTACATAGACAGGAGGTATCAGAAAACCGTGAAGTTGTTGTTTTTACAACTTCTGTTTGCCTCTTGTACACAGCTAGATTACTACCACATAAGCATTGTTTCCATTATCAACCAGCACTCTGTTTATTACTGCCATGTGTAACGTAGATGACAGCACCACCTTCTGATGACCCTCTACAGGCTCGTTTGTTTGCCGCAAAGCCAAGAATTAAAAAGAGTTGGATTTTCACAGAACGTCTACCTCAGATTCTCGTCACGACTAAACAGAAACAGAAGCAGTGCACAGCTTTAGAAGAAGACATGAGCGAGGTCCAAAAAGAGAAATAATAACATAACACCTGAGGAAGAATATTTTAAATCTCCCCACACCTCCAGTCAGCACCAATTAACAGTAGTTGAAAGGCAAAACTGACCACTTACTTGTTAGCAACAGTGCCTCTTTCAAACTGACCGTTTACCGTCTCCCGTGCCTTTTTTGGGGGAGTCTCACCGATTGCTACCGAATAGGGTGCATTCACATTTAGCACCACCACTGAAAAGGGTTTTTCTTCATTTCTTTCACACTCAGCTGGTGTGTTAGTGTTGCCATCTGCAGCTAACTGCTCCGTCTATTGTACCACTCCCCACAGTCCTTTAGCTCTCAGAAAATGCTCCAAGTGAAGCTTCCAAGCTGCCTGCTTCTCAGTTTGTCAATTAACAGTTTGTCTTTTATTGGGAATCCCACAACCCTGTTTATGACTCACAAAATCCATGTTTAGCAGCCTTTCCTTTGGGCCCATAACATGTTGTTTTCTTATATTGCAGTGTGTTACACAACAGTGCCTCCAGAGAGGGTGATGTACTTGCAATATGTGTTGTAAACTTACTATTACTACATGTGTGACATGTGTAAGTCTGCATAGACCAGGCTGTCCTTACAGACCAAGTGGCTGGGCAATAAGGAGTCAAGAGAGAGAGGACAGCAGGACACAATAACAATGCTGAAAGAGTTATGAGCTTCAGCATCCGAGATGGAAGACAGTCAACTGTTTCATGGCGTCTTTCAAAACTTTATGGGTGAGTAGCGATGAGAAATCCACTGGTTGTGTTTCCACTGACCATGGTGACCAAGCGTGCAAATTGGAATTCTGAAAATTCCTTAGTAGAAACTCACCAATTTCGCCACATTGTTCGATACAAAGTTTTTGTGCTACAATGAAGTGTTTCTTTTAAAAATTATTGTTTCACAAAACTGCAATGCAAACACACAAGTCATGGGATCAACAGTCGGATGTTACTATTGGCGGAAAAGACGAAGAAGATGACAGGAAGTAGCGGGAGGATGATGGCACTGCATGTTCTTTAATGAGTAATCTTGTGAACTTATTCAAGTGTTGCATTTCTTATTTAAAACCTCCTGACTACCAGTAGTTCAAATTTGTCCTCTGTAGAGGACATTTGTAAAATTGAATATTTCCCACCCACTGCATACTACTGAATTAATTCCTTTTGGTATCTACAGAGAACATTTAATGATACCAAACGTGAAGGGGTGGGGCTTTTGAACCTTCCTTTTCCTCATTCAGAAAAATGGAGTCCATCAGTACAAGCACATTTTATGGGAAGAGAAAAAGTAAGTGCATAATACTTTTTATTGTGCAAATTTTGGTTTAAAATTTTGTTGGCATAATCTAAATCAGTCTCTTAGCAGCATATTAAAACATTCTATGAAGTATTTGGACTGTATTTTATCGTAGTATTTGAAAGTTGAAAAATTGTCCTCTGTAGTGGACATTTGTAGTTATTTCTTCTGTTTTTTTTCTCTGTTGATTGTTTTAAATGAAAAGAAAGGAAGTCGTTCTCAGATGGAGAGAGAATTATATTGTTGATTATTGATGGAAGGCTGCACAGTGGCACAGTTGGTAGCGCTGTTGCCTTGTAGCGAGAAGGTCCTGGGTTAAATTCCCGGCCCAAGGTCTTTCTGCATGGAGTTTACATGAGACTATGACAATATGAGACATTTGGGAGGATTTAATATGAGACATTTGGGAGGATTTAACATGAGACATTTGGGAGGATTTAACATGAGACATTTGGGAGGATTTAACATGGGACATTTAGGAGGATTTAACAAGAGACATTTGGGAGGATTTAACATGGGACAGAAGGGAGGATTTCACATGGGACATTTGGGAGGATTTCACATGGGACATAAGGCAGGATTTAACATGGGACATAAGGCAGGATTTAACATGGGACATAAGGGAGGATTTAACATGGGATATAAGGGAGGATTTAATATGAGACATTTGGGAGGATTTAATATGAGACATTTGGGAGGATTTAACATGGGACATAAGGGAGGATTTAACATGGGACATTTGGGAGGATTTAACATGAGACATTTGGGAGGATTTAACATGGGACATAAGGGAGGATTTAACATGAGACATTTGGGAGGATTTAACATGGGACATAAGGGAGGATTTAACATGGG
>CAEFZY010065977.1:0-21045 GCA_903066815.1 Brachyrhaphis roseni
AGGACCACTAGGAGACGAGGACTCGGAGGGAGGACCACTAGGAGACGAGGAATCGGGAGAGGCTCTAGTATATGTGTATATACATATATATACTTGTATATACAGTATATACATATATATATACACAGATATATACACAGATATATACACACTCGTACATATACACCCCCCCACACACACACACCTATATATATATATATATATATATATAGATATATATATAGATAGATATATATATCATCATAGAGATTACACACACACACACACACACAGATAGATAGTTATGACATATAAATACACACATATATAAATATCTATATCTATATCTATATATATATATATATATGGGTGTGTGTGTGTAATCTTTATGATGACATAACACACACACACAGATAGAAAGATAGTTAGGTAGACAGATAGATAGATAGCTATGACATATAAACACACACATATATATAAATATCTATATATATATATATATACATGTGTGCTTGTGTGTAATCTGTATGATGACATATACACACCCCCATATATATATATATATTTATGTATCAAAAAAATAGATACATATATATATATATATATATATATATATATATATATATATAATAGTCACAGCGTTAAATTGTCTGCGAAAATAAAAAGAATTAAAAAATTTAATAAGTCACAGACTGTTCCTAGCACTGTGTAATGAATAATACATGAATAATCATAATAAATGAATAATTATTAAAAATAACAGTGCCTAAATGGCTTCAAAGAAACTGGTGGGAAAGTTTAAAGCAGGGTTAGATTATCAAACAAAATCCCAAGCTTTGAACACCTCACTGAGCACTTCATGACCCATCATCTGAAAATACATGACAGGACACCTGCAAACCTACCAAGACATGGCCGCCCGCCTAAACTGACAAAAAGCCTAATGAGAGCAAAACATGTATTTCCTTCCACTTTGCAATCCATATTACTTTGTGTTTGAGGTTGAAACGGTGCAAAATGTGAAAATGTTCAAGGGATGTAAATATGACATACTAATATTTTGACCATTTCAATATGGATAACTAAAAATAAATACTCATCTTATGCTGGTAAGTCTTATATTGTTCTTGCTTGTAATGAACTGTAATTTCCTCTTCTATGCTAACTAAGCTCACTTCTAATAGCAGGAAGAAAGATTGAATACAAACAAATATATTACCCAAATGATGTTATGGCGACAAACTTTAAAGCTTACTGGAACTTCGCAACAAGAGCAGGTCACCCTGCTTATCACTTACAGACCACCTCACATATCATCCTCACCAGTCCATGAGACCCCTGCAGTAGTTCTACTTTCTGCATTCATTCATTGCTTGTCCTGTTGTTTTTTTGTCCATCACTCTTCATTGTTAGCATGTGGAGGGAAGGTCAATTGATCTGTTCTGGGACTTTGGGAAATGCTTGAACTGATTGCTCATGACACACACGCACAGAATGCTTGCTTGCACTCAAACAATGGGCCCTTCACTTTATCAAGGGAGGGAGATAAACAACTCTGGATAGGGCGAGAGACAAGGTGGGGATGTTAAATGTGCTGCTCTAAATGTCTTCACACATCGCCTGTTAACTGATGCTGAATAAGGGCATCTGTCCTTCTCTGGAAGATCCTAGAGGGCGGTGTTTTGTGTAGCAGGCTGGTGTGTGTCTGCGTGGCTGCACGGGTGCAGGTATGACCTTTGAAGACTTGCTGCGTTGGCAGGTCTTTTCTTTGCAAACAAAACGGGCCGATTAATCAACAGGCCAATTATGGAATTTATTACAGTAACAGAGTATAAAAAACAACTACCATTAAAAGTAAAATAAAATGGACAATTAAATGATGCATAAAGTGTATAACTTAGGATTTTAAAACTGCTAATGTGCAACGTAGAAGGTTTCATTCAATTTATAATCATTACAATAAATCGTAAAACCTGATTTACACTGTTTGCTATCTCACAGGGTATGCTGGCATTTTGAAAAAAAAACAACAAAAAAACGTGGAGAAATCAAAGTGATATTGTGGGAAGAAGTTTGGTTGTCCGTGTGTCTCTTTTGATAGGCTCCTGTTCCAAATAGCATGTGTATACTGAGATTAATGTGATGGATTTCAGTGTTCTGCTTTGTCGTGACCAGTTACATCACTTTTTGTTATTGTTTTTTTTTTTTTTTTCAATTGAAGAATCTGAAAAAAATCTGGAGATGAGACTTCAATGTCATATGAGCGCCCCCAAGTGGTCAGATAATTAGTAGCTGTGTTACTCAGAGTAAATAATGGCATATGACTCAAGCATTGTGCATCCTGGGGAGAGTAATACATTATTTTCCGGTGGCATTGTGTCGTCAAACACTAAGAATTAAAATTAGGAAACAAAAAAAGAAAAACACTGGTGACAAACATTGCAACAGAACGAAGAGAAGAATCTGCTGGTGAGCAACAAAACCTGTAATGTTCATTTATAAGTAGTAAATGAAACACACCAGAAAGGTGTTATTCAACTTAAGCAACTAACATTACATTTTAAAGACACCTCAGCAGCAATGACACAAAACAAAATTGTTTGACTTTCTCTTTCCGTCCATCTCTGTAGTAGAAACTAGAAGTGGAGTTGATGAATGACTGTTTGTTTGTATTAATGTTGAGATTTTTGGACATTTACTGAAGAATTAGGCACAGCAAGCAGTTTACTAGGACTTTGTGAGCATGTTGTAACTTTGCTTGTGTTCATCGATGTTGCCATTATGAATCAGTTTGTGACCAATAGTTTTGAAGAAGTTTGACTTAGAAGAATCTAAGTAAGATGTACATATAATAACTATAACACATTCCCACATAGTTTCTGTAAATACAAAAGCTACAGATACCAAAAGCTTTTCTGGAGCAGCTGTGTTTATTTTTCCAAACCAAACCGAACAAACACAGTCAACAAAGACAACCTCAGTCAATACAAGGAAATCATATAATTTTATCACGCGAAAATGTTAAATAATAAAAAAAGAATGTGAAAAAGGCCCCATGACTTATTGCTGTCCTGCAGAGTGCATGGAAACCATTGTAATAATTTCTGTTTCTAGTGTCTTTTTCAGAAATAGACCGGCAATTATCAGAACTTATCCACCAGCCGAAGTCCTTTTGTGACAAGAGGTAGAAGCCATTCTACTGTTGTTGCAAAATTCAGTTCAAAACTTACAGCCTTGACTTTAAAAAGGCCCACAGAAGGAGAGAGGCGTAAGGAAGTTAAGGTGAAGACAAATTACCGGAGAGGGTCAGTGACAGGAAATGAGGGAAGGATATCTGTGGATACAGAGTGGAGAAGGGCTGAGACTGGACAAGGACAGACTGAGAGCCAAGAGCTCGCGAGTGTGTGCGCCTACCTGTTCTGCAGCACAAGGTGACCTCTGCCACACATTCAGCGAGAGACAGAAAAAGAGAGAATGGAGATGGATGGTTTTGTGGCTTTCACTTTACGCTTGCCCTTAGGTCAAATGAGAATGATGAGGGGGAGAAAAGAAACGGTGGGCTTCATGGGCCAGAAATATCCCCTAAAAAAAAAACCTGATAATTTCCAGAACTATACAAAAATACATATGTCATACATAAATATACACATACATAAAAACATATGTAAGGGGACTGTTCAGTCGTTTGACACAATTGGCATTTGACGTCTTTCAGTCTGGTTTCCGTGCTCACCGCAGTACTGAGACCGCCCTCGTCAAAGTGTTCAATGACATCCACATAAATACAGACTGCAGAACATTTCCATCGGACAAATGTCTAAGCCAGATTTATGTTTTGTTTTTAAGGTGCGAAGCCGTTTGAACTTGTTGCTTAAACGTTCTACGCAAATAAACCTGACTTGAATCTGCAGACATATATGAACACAAACTCCATATTCCATTTCATTCATCAGCTGCAACTATATCACCGCATGAGTGTGCAACCTCTCTCTGACACCCCGAGCTGCTTGATCAATGCCTTAAGATGAATGTTTAACACAAGGAGCGACTAGAGATGAATATTTAACTAATTAAAACTCTCAATAGAAATTACATGCTTTTATATGTATTTTTTAAAGCACGTTTTACTTAGAAGGTCAATTCTAATTAATCAGAGTTTTTAAGTTTGACTGTATTTATCTCTTGCAGCAAATCTCAAGAATAAATCAATACCAGTTGTCATTTCTTAGGTGGCAAACTCTCTTATTACAATTGTACCAAGGCTGAATTTTTAGACAAATTTCCAGCCATGAATATGAGATATAAATGTAGCCTTCATCACATTCTGGTCTTAAGATAAACAGACTATCCCCTTTTGGTTGTGGTAAAATACGATGCTTTTTTCTTCTCTTTGTTAATGTTTCTTTAACGTTTATGATTTGACATTTAGAACCTAGCAAGAAAGGGTGATGCGTTTCTTTAGGTATTGTTAAGACCTTCATTCATGCTAATTAGAAACAACTGCAATGTACTATTCAGTTTTAAAGGGCAGGCATTTTGTTGCCCTGACATTAACTAAACTGGTAAATTCTGTGTCATTGCATCCACTAAATTGGAGCACTTTCTCAACAGTTTGTGTTTTCAAGGCGAGAGGAGGTGGTTTTCTTGCATGAGGCAATTTTTGCCATCAAATTAATATTTTTCAGTCAGATGCTCGAAACAAAGCAGTAGAGTTGAACTAATGAGAAAGCACAAAAGTAAAGTTGCATGTTTTCTTTCCTATCATACATACAAACACATCTAAAAAGGCATTTTTGTGTAAATATGAAGGCAAAATGCTGATTTTATGCAGTAGAGTGCTAGTGGGTCCAATAATTAGCCAAGATAACCTTAAACCCACCTGTTGGCGCCACTCCAAGCATTCAGCATGCCGAGGTGATCAAATCTGCATCGATGCAGGCAGGGCATCTGCCTACTGTAGTAAATACATGAAACCATTATTGCTTGATTGCTGTAAAATTAGAGAGGCACTTGCAAAAAATGTCATCGCAATTTTGCTGATGTGTCTCCGAGTTGCACTCATGCAATCGAATATTCAAAGGTGTCCAAATAATTTTTGTCGGCCTGCGTTGGGTCGAGATCATGGATTCACAACAGAAAGGCATGCCACAGAAACCAGAGGGACATATGTGAAAGTGTGGTGGAGATATAAATATTCTTCCTAATTTTCTTTTTATAGGGACAAGGCCACTGTGATTTTTGGACAGTTTATTCCAGTGTGGAATGTTATTCCTCAACAGGGGTAGTAAATCTGTAGGGGTTTTTCTCTTTTGCAGCTTGCTTCTTCATGCAACTTTTATTTTGCAGAAAACAAAACAAAAAAGAAACCATCAGGAATCAGCAATTTTTTCTCTTGAGGGTTGACATTTGATATTTTGAACTGATGCATGCAACTGGTTTTACTGGACAGTAAAAATAGCCAGATGTCTTTCAAAAACCTTAATAGAAAAGAAAAGAGGCAAAACAGGACTTTGGAGATGAGTTAAACATCAGTTGCGTTTGTGTGTTATGTGTGTCAGCTTATGGTTTACACTAGCTTCTCTACTGCATCAGTGCCCTCAGCCTGTCATAGCTCAGAAGCGGGCCTGCCCTTAAATATATGAAAATCTGCTCCCTTCCAACCCGCAGATCAGTATTTGTTGGAAACACACACTGGCAGAGGCAGAATCATAAATACATAAAAACACACCCTGTTGTCCAGTGTGTTCACATGCTCACCGGCAAGCACAAATACACAGTCTGAAAGTCACATTGTGATGGCTTGAAATGCCTATTATGGAAATTGGGTAGAAGCCCTCAGCTGATCAGAATCTAGCCTAGAACATGATGCATGACTGAAAGAAGCAGGCCAGCTAAACGTGAGAGCCTGGCAGCTTCAAAAGCTTCCTTTTACGGTCAATGACATGCAAAGCAATAAAGTTTCACATTTATTATTTAGTAAGCCTGTATATCAATCACAGATTTTGTGCATAGGTAATTCCTTCGACTTCATAAAATATTCTATAACTGTTTATGGTAAAGACTTTTTCAGTGTAGTTTACTATCCAAGATTTGACTTTTCTTTGTGATAAATTTTGGAATGTTCTGTTTTGATTTTCACTGGTGAAAAGTATGAATTCATCGTGTGAATTTTCCATGCACAAATTCTGTGAGTGTAGGGATATTTGACATTTTATTTTAGCCTGGTCTTTGCCTTTCAATGCAATTCCGCTTGATTCTCATCTCCCTTCTGTACTTTGTCTTGGATTTCTCCCATTGAGTTCAATTCATCTATTAGAATTTCAACGGACCAATCGGCAAACAGAAGAGGTTGTGAACAAGAATATAAAATTTTCTGAGCCGTTTTATAATTGTGAAGAAGTTGTAGTTTTTTTTACGAGGCTAATACATATGACAGTGTATATTATGACATATTAGATTTCTATTCTGTCAGGCATTTAAATCAGACAAACTTTTATTGTTTAACGTATAAGGATTATAAAATTCTATTTGCTTAGTGGCTGAACAATGAGGTTTTTTTTAAATCATTTGTTTTCCATTTTTGAACTTTTCAATTTTAGACACATTCTCTCTCTTTTTTTTTTTTTTTAGGAAAGTTTAGGAAAAACCTTGGCATTCTGATTAAGAAATGGTTCCTACAGTGGAAGCAGTCGGGTAAACAAATGGCCCAGAAAGCTACCCGAGTTTGTGGAGCAGGTGCCTGCAGTGGAAACAACTATTGTGTGTACAACTAATCGTGTCATAGGAGTTGACATTTTCCCCACAGCTGACTTAGTAAATCCTACCACATGGCAACAGTGTTGGACGCGTATGTGACAAATCCCAACACACTCGCACATACGTGTTCCCTGCAGAGTGATGACAAGGCCTTATGCTCCAGAAAGCGACTGACTTGTGTAGACAACCCTCTTTGAAATTCTGGGCATGGATGCTGGCTGAGGTTAGCAAGCGGATCACATCTATTACCTTGCTAATTCTACAGCTTGGCCTTTGCATAATAAGATGTTTTCTTTGAAAGGTTGGAAGGGGAGAGGAAAGGGAGGTAAGGGGAAACAAGACAAGGTAAGTAATCAAAACATGTTGGCACTGACTTAATGAGTGAACTTTGTCATTGTAATATTAGTTTGGAGAAGGACAGTATTTTTTTCCTCAACTAATTTGACTCCTTCCTGATAACACTAAATTTCTACATATTTTCTCCATAGTATTTAGCTTTTAGGTGACAAATATGACTATGTACTCTAAATTTGTATCTTTCTTGATACATCAATTTAGGTGGTTGGGGGATTCTATCCTGTTATCCTGAATATTTTATCAACTACATTAGTTGGAAAAAAAAAAGAAGTAATTTTTTGATACAAAGGTTTAGAATGGCAAATCTTCTGAACATATTAAAAACTGCTTTTGCCTTGAGAAGAGTACTTAGTCAATTGACCCATGGTAACTCTGGAGGCGCCTTAGATCCAGAGATAGATCTGTTGGCAGATTGGTCATGCGATGGTGGTACTAAAGAGTATATATTTTGAAGGGCACATGCTACTATTGTCAGTTTATTGAATAAAATCACAATAAAATAGATTAGGGTTTGTGATAATAAAAGTGCTAAATTGTATGAGAGCTGACAGCAAATGGATACTTTCTGAAAGTGCTGTATACTTCACAGTTATTAACTTTTAGAATAATGAAAATGTGCAATATTTAGTTAGAATTTGTGAACTGTAAAGGATGGTACATTACACATGCAGAAGCTATTGCAGTAATTCCTCACACCTGCAGCTAGGCACTGAGCTTCTAAGTCTCTCAACTCAATTTGCAAAATTTGACAACTGGTATTATAGTTCCCATTCAATATCACAGCCCTGTTGTGTAGCATCATAGTTTCCTCACTCGTTTTCATAAGTGTGCTGTCAATGCAGAAGGCTCCATGGACAACATGTATAGTTGTGCAAAGATGTACCAGGGAAACCAGTAGCTGTAACTGAGGACAAATGGAGATATCAGCTGAAATCTATTTGACACAAACACAGACTTGGTCATTTATTTAAATTTCATCTTGTACTTAAACCCTCACTTTAACATTCTGACCAATCACAAAATTTTTGGCAGACGCCACACAAGTAAAATAAATAGTTACGTTCTGGCTTGAGAATAAGTTGTGAGAGCTCATATCCAGGGTTGTAGGGAAAAAAAAAATGTTGTCCTTTTCTCTCAGCTCTAAAAAAGAAAATTAATTTATTTATTCTTGCTAAATACATTAAATCTCTCTGATTCCTTAGAAAAGTTCCTATATTGAAAACTCACCTGTCATTTAGTGCTGGCAGGAATAAAACCAGATGCAAACTTTGAAGTCATTAATGGTTAACACTTAACCAGTCATTAGAACTCTCACAATGCTTGTATTTATTTCACATATTCTCTATAGAAAAGTGAACAAAGTGACAGAATGACAGAGTACCCCCAAACGGTGGCACTCGGGTAATTTAAATCATGGAGGCTTATTTACCTTTTTTTCTTAATGGAGCATTGTCAGCCAGCTCAACAAGAAATCTGCAGTAAAACATTTCAACACTACTGGCCTCCTACTTCCTTTCTTACTTCAAAATAAGAGTCACCAGAATTCATATTGACATATTGTTGAGCAGAAAAGTGTGATGTGAAACCTGCTTGTTTCAAACAATATTCAAGCTATTAATTTTCAGTCTTCAGATGTGAAAGAATAGCTTTGTAATTTCAGCGGAGCTAACGCAATGTGTATTTATGGTTTAAATTTCCTTGAACAATAGTCAAAATATGATTTAAAGTTTACATATATTTGCTTTTCTCTGCCAACTCGTCTAAGAGGAAACAAGCTGCAGCTTTTCACAGCCAGTTCTCAGGCCTACAAGGGGTGAGATTTAATATTCTTAAAATAATTGCCTCAAGATTTTAGGCACCAGGAAGCTGTAAATTTAGCATATCTTGATTAGATGTTTTGGTCGTAAATAATTAGAGATGCAGGGACCTGTGCACTCTGGTGAATTAAGCTTTGTGACACCCCTCTGTGATACGGTTTCACAGCTAGACAAAAAAAAAAAACAAGAACAACGACGCTTGGGAAATTTGAAGTGCACAGGGTACCATGCCATTTCTGCAAAACCAACCAAGTACTGTAACACCACAACATGAAAGCTAAAGCCTTGCTAAAGGTTGCCATCTGTCACATGCCCCAATAGTCCATGTGTTCTGTAATCCCTCCTGCCGGGCTTGTAAATTCCTCTTTAATTAGAACGTAAATACCACTAATAAGGTTAGTATACCGAGGCTTGTTTTCTCAAGACTAGGCACAAAATGGTAAGAAAATGAGATGATCACTAGAAAATAGGGGGAATGTCTGAAATGTCATGTGCAAGATATGAATGGGTTTTTGCGCACTCTATTAAAGCCAATGCAAACAACCTTGTGTTGTCATTGGAGATTAAAGTAAGATTAAGAAACGGAGGAAAAGAGGTTTTAATGTGGTCTATAAAGAGCAGAATGGGAAGAAAAGAAACATGACTCGTGTTTAAAAGCATATTGGGAAGTTTCACAAACCGGTGTGTCTGTGTGACATTTTTATCGACGTCTCCATTCAAATATGACATTTTTTTGTGCCAAATGAGAAAAAAAAGAGTATTACTAGGAGTGATGTCAAAAGATGTTGCAAAGAGCATCTTCTGTATTTAACACTGAAGTCAACAGCACCCAGAAACTCTCTTTTAAATTGGTAAATACATTTAAATTATGAATTTAAACAGCTGGTAAAAAGAAAAGTGCTTGTATTAGAATTACAAGGTTGATTGCAATGGGGGAACTTCAGGACATGGTAACTTCACAAAATCAATTGAAAGATTTACTATTTTATTTGCGAAAATGCTTGACAAAACCAGCTATGACACCGTTGTAGAGAGAAACGCTGAACTTTGAAAACATATTGAAAATATATTCTCCACTTGTCGTTCCTGTTTACAACATACAGGAAGTATGCCTGCAGGTCAGCTGGCTGCTGCTGGAAGTGAGAGCAGTGGCTGTTTGAAATGGTCACGATTTTATTGCACAAATAGGCAGACAGATGAAATAGAAGTTGTTTTTGTGAACCCTGGATGTGAAGTTGTGCGTTAAGGTTGAAAGCCTGTGTCTGTTCACGTGTCTTAGTTCAAAATAAGTGGTTGTCAAGTTGCGCTGCTGTGGGGACAGAATTGACTGCCTGATCTCAACTAACAGTCAAACCCAGCAGTTATGCCTTTACTCTAGTTGAGAAAGTGGATAATATTGTGTTTGCCTTGGTTTTGTAAACCCAAATTGTGTATTTTTTTTTTAGTTGTCAGAACAAGTCTTGAATTTGTTCTGCATCACATCACTATTTCGTACAGATATTTATGATAGCACTACACTCTGGATAATGCACCATGTTGATAACTTTCAATTGGTAAGTACGTACTTAACTTTTGTTCTTTTTTTGACTTTTTCTGTAAAGTGCTTTAACATGGCGAGCTGGAAATTGGTGCTATATAAGTAAACTGATTTGGTAACCCAAGCAACCATTGTACTGAGTTGGTTTTATAACTGATGCTACCTTGGGATTGCTTTGATAGTAATAGTTAGGAGCTATCACATCTAAGTTCCAACATCAAGGACTGTTTTAATTTAACCAATTAAAACAGTGGTGTTCAGCTTGGATGTTGCTGAGAAGATTGCTTCTATTGACAGTTAGTAACATGTGTTGATGGTTCAAAGAATGTGCATTTCTTTAAAAAGCGAATGTAACTCTACCTGTGGCGTGTGACGAACGACATAACCCCTGAGGGAAAAGACGGCCACATTTACAGCTGTCTCCCCACCCACGTGGCAATGCTTGAAGACATGCACGTGACGTTCTGATCAGGGTGATATGAGAAGCAGGCGTATCAACACAATGACACCTGTGAAATAGAGTGTTGACATGGCAAACACAGCCGCATGGCTCATGTACAGGCTCAGAGCGTAACCACTGCAAACAAATCGCGGGAGCAAACTGCAGTGCCACAAGGTTGGTCTCACCTTCATGAAACTTTAAGGAGGCACCAATGTATTAAATATGAGATTTAGCACAACCAATTGCTCCTAAATAAATGCAAAGCTTTGTCAGCTAAAAGTTGCACCAAATCAAAACTAATGTCGCCAAGTTGCCAGATTATTTCCCCTTCCTAACCCTCTTGTCTGCTTGACACCTCTGACAGATTGATGTGTGTGTTGCAAGGTAATATTTTTTAATCGTGGGTAGGATATATAACCCAGTCAATCCCTTTTTTTTTATTTGATATCCTTGTCATGATTGATAGATATCATCAAAATTAAAGGCTGAACTTTGAGGTCAGGAAGAATGATTTGCTGTCAGTACTTCTTTAATGCTGAAGAGGAGAGACGGCAAGTTGTTTCTCTTCAGGGACAGTGAGAGAAAGAAGAAACGGATGAGTGAGGGAGAGGGGTGTGGGCTAGCGGCGGATGTGTAAGCTTCAGGAAAGCGTCTTATGAGGTTATTAGGTTTTAATCAATATGGTATATGGCCAGAAGATGATTGGAAAACAAACCTAATCTGGGAAGCAATCCGTCTCTCATTCATCTCCTTGGCTTGTCTCTCTGGTGGATCTGCTTGGCTCCTATCGTCACCTTACAAAACAAATAAAGGTCCACTGATGACATATAAAAACCAGGTATTATCTGAGTTTATGGCCATTGGAGGTCTTCTCAAATCTCCACATAATACTGAACCTACAGTCATGGATTTTGAGTAATCGCTTGTGTCTCAGAGAGAAGAACGTCTAATTTTACCATCAGCGATTTGGATCCCCAGCT
Source organism: Brachyrhaphis roseni (assembly GCA_903066815.1). Taxonomy (NCBI): domain Eukaryota; kingdom Metazoa; phylum Chordata; class Actinopteri; order Cyprinodontiformes; family Poeciliidae; genus Brachyrhaphis; species Brachyrhaphis roseni. Next base: position 11,869 of record CAEFZY010065977.1, read on the forward strand.
TCCTGTGTAGAACTTTCTTCTTCATACATGAACCAAAGCCTCTGTTAGATCTGATCCTTTTGGTGTTAATATTAGAGGAAAAGTCAAGCGTAGCCTGCAAAAGGTTTTACTACTGTGAAGCAAAAATAAGAAGGGGTGTGTGTGTGTGTGTGAATGGGTGAATGAGGCATACAGAGAAAAAGACTCTTAGAGGTCAACTAGACCACAAAAGTGCATTATAAGTGTAGTCCTTTTACCATTTAACCTACAGCCTCAACAGTTTTTAAAACCATTACAAAACATATTCCACTGACTTTTCCACAGCAAGGCAATTTTCTCTTCTTTTCATGATGTACATGGATGTTGAAATAAATGCTTATGTGAATAGTGACTCACTGCTGAAACCCTTGTGAGGGGAATAATTTCCTGTTATAAATGATGGGACTATAAATCAGAGTTGGGCTGTAAAACATTTTACCGTGTGCCAGGACACCCGAGCTAGATTTTTGCGCAACCCCTACTTCAACAGGTTATTTTGTCATTCTTGGATGTTTTTAATTGAATTAATTAGGCTAAGTGATAGCAAACCTATGTATATAATACACAGTAAAATGTCTGTTTCAATCAGATGACCAAATGACAACAAGAGCACAATTTGATCCATATTCTTGATGTATATGTCTGGTCAGAGGGTTTCCATCAGGGGTGTGATTAGTCCATTAATTCAGGGGCTTTAATGATGCCTTTGAACTGTTATGTTTCCAAACTGGTATTAATGTAAAACACATATTTCAATGATTCTTAGAAACACCAAGTGAAAGCCTTTGATAAATTTCTGGCAAGATTGAGGCCAGGTATCTGACCCCCTCTTTTTAATCAGAAAGTATAGCATATTTTCAGTTTTAACTGGTTAAGTAGGTCTGGGGTTTTGAAAAGCTGTTCAGACAGTCCTACTGAAATACTTGATTGTGTTCAATTTTCCACCATTGCCACATCTGACCCAAGCGGTCACTTTCAAATTAAAATAAAGGGTCCTCAAAAACAACCTGTGAACCACCAAGGCCAACGCCTTGTAAGAACTGGAAGATTCTGCAGAGGTCATTATTATCCACAGTTACGTACATTTTATCTCAACATCTATTACCAAGTTAATGACCAACACAGAAGCTCCGTCTTCAAAAGTCAACACCATTTGGAGAAAATGCCCTGAAGTGAAAAGTTATTTGGCAGATAAGACTGAAAGTTTCAAACAACACCCGACTCTGTATAGTTGCAGGACAATAATCCAATGACAGAAAATGGTTTTCAAGTTAATTCAGTTCAAAAATACTGTAATAACCGCAAAGGGAAAATTAAATGTTGTTGTAACTCATATTATCTAAAGTTCTTCAGAGTTGTTGTAGATGCTGATGGCTGTGAGCATAAAGATAAAGGAATAAAGCAGGATAACATTAAAGGTCTTATCCAAGTTGTTTTTTAACACAAAATTAGTATAAATAAACAGGAACAAATGAAATATGTTTGTTTAAGTGATTAGCATATACTTTTATCCGAAGTGACTTACAAATTAGGCTGTGACAATCCAATTACTATCAAAGCTAACAATGAGCTACTTAGAAAGAAGACCACTAGTCGGAGTCTGTCAGAGGTGGCAAGGCGTGACAGTGTAGAAGCAGAGTGCAGAAACGGAGGGGTGTTCACAAAAAGTAGAATGAATGTAGAAGTATGGGTTTGGACAGGGAAATACAGCAGGTGCTCTGGCAGGAGATGCTCTCTGTAAACGTATCTAAAACTTTATTGAGTTTGGACAAAGATCTATCCATCAATTGTCTATACTTGCTTATCCTTGCACGTTGGCAAAAAGATTGGATCCTTTCGCTAGCAGTCATTGCGCAAGAGGTGGAGTCCACCATCAACAGGTCATTGCATTCAGACAAGATTATGATCAAACTTACATGGCTGGCTCGTCGGGATCTATTAAGGGGTTGTGTTTTAAAACGTTGACTTTGATGATTACAGATTTTAAGAGAAACAGGGTTAGGTCAAACACTATTTCTATCATGGGAGAAGAAATGGAGGGCAATAAATACCTCGGTGTTTATCACCTGGACAACAGACTGGACTGGAATTGCAATAGTAAACGGGTCTACAAAAAAGGACAGAGCAGACAACTTCTTGAGAAAGCTTAGATCTTTCAAGATTTGCAGCAAGATGATGAATATATACTTGTGGAGAGCACACAGCCCTCGGTAATCATCTGTTTAAGTCCAGGTTGTTTAACCTGAACTTAAACAGGTTAAACAACCTGATAAAGAAGATTAGTTGTGCTCTGGGGACTACTGTGGAACATTTGGAGATTGTTGTGCAAAGAAGAATTCTTCTTAAAAATCAAGAAAATTACAAACAAGCCAGAGTATCCTCTTTGTGAGACTGTTATACATCTCCAGACCCATTGTAACACTGATTGTAATGGGAGATCCTTCCTGCCCCATAGCATCCGCAACAACCTCAGCATCAGCATCCGCAACAACCTCTTTGAAGAAAATTGTAATATGAGTGACATTTAATTCTCCTCTGGGATTAATAAAGTATTTTTAAAATTGATTTGAATTTTTGTTCCTCAGTCACACAGACACACAGTATGTATTTCTATGTGCACGACTTGTCTTCTGTTCATTTTTCATTTTGATATAATCTAACTCTGACTACTACCCTAAAGCTAACATAAACCCAATTCATGCCTTAGTCCTAGACCTAACCTCTAACCCCCAAAAAACAGTTCTTATGGGGTCTGGGCATTAGGCCCCAGTATGGACAGTGGGTTCTCACAATGCTTCTATTTGCCGGAATTATGGGCGTTACAATGCACACACACAGAGACACATATTAGTGATCAATTGCCAGAGTAAACATACACATTCTGTCTGACCAGACATAACATCTGTAATTTTTCTATATGATTGCCAAGTTCTACTACAGCAATAATTATACCAAGAAAGCACCCTAATTTAGTTTACATTTCTATTTTTTTTTCTTTCTTTTAATCAGGAACATCTTGCTCTTCTCACACAGAGACACACACACCTGAGCGGACCAAGCTTCTCATGCATAAACACAGCAGGCACCGCTGCGTGTACATTCAATCAGTTTTGCTCCCGCCATTTTTTCATCAACAGGCCTGTAGATCACACAAGATGTAATTTTACACAGCATGAAATGCTATAACATTGTACATGACTCTGGAGAGATTGGTTGAATGCATAATACATAACCCACTGCCGCCAGAATCTCTGTGTTGGTATGTATTTTACTTGGTTTTTTTCTTTTCACATTTATTAAGTCAAATTGTCTGAACACAAGGTCTTTACCATGAAGGCCGTTGCCTGCAGCTGTAAATGTGTGTAGTATAGCATTCACACCTGACTGGTGCAAAGCTAATGCTTTACAGCGAAGCATGGAACCAGGATGGTGACGCGCCTTGCCAAAAGAAGATCTTAATGCTGGGTTTCAGTGTACCTGGAGCATTCAATAAGCCCAACCCCGCTGTTTTCCCCGTGCTTCATCCATGTGTTATATCAGCATGCTGTTCTGCACAGATGCAGATGTGACACTGGCCTTTCCGCTCTCAGACTGCCACCACATCACCCCGTGGTCGTTCCACATGGTAATAGAACCCAAGAGAGCATCGCCGCAACAGAGCATGACTAACTGTTTTGAGCTGAGCAGATGGCTGGGACCTTGTCAGTATTTACAAAAAAGAATACGGAAACTCTAACAATTAAATCTCACTGTTTCTACCAAGGGAATTTTTCAAAATAGCCCAGGGAAGTTTACTGGTGAAATATCTCAAATGTATTTGGTGACTTGGTGGGAAGAGTCATTGCCTACCAATCTGTGTCTGCATCGGTGTATAAGTACGAATGAGTGAATGAGGCTCTAGTGTAAAGTGGTTTGAGTGGTCAGAATGACTGGAAAAGTCATATAACTGTACAAGTTCAGTCCATTTGTCATTGATTTTTGGCATGATAAAAGTCATATTAGTTAATAATAATGCAACTCTCTTAGTTTATGCTGTCTGCAAAGCTATTGTTTTCATACCACACATAGTATGCACTTACACTGCTGTGACAAATAATTCATACGCCTGCAGGCATACCCCCCAAAGAACAGCAGCTGAAATGGCTATAAAAAGTGGCTCTATAAAAGTACTAATGTCAAACATTTCAGATTTTTGTTCATGAAAGATTTTGTTAATCATGTATCTTTTGCTTACCCAAATATGCACTAGTCACAATAAAATACATTCAGGTTCCTGGTTGTCATGTGACAGAATATGAAATAGCTTCAAGGGGCAAGAATACTTTTGCTAGGCTCCGTAAAACCAGGTTTCTCTGAGTAGCAAAATGTACACAAGGCACACCGGATTGTAAAAGTACGCCAGCATTTTCAAAGCAGTAGCAGGTTGGACACTGTGAATAAAATAACCCAAACAATGAAATCAATTTTAACCAGATGGGAAAAATTATTTCATAAAAAAGAAAAATAAGATGAGAGAGCATTTGCCACAGCGAGTAACGAAAATAAACAATCGGAGAAGAACAGCGGAAAGATGCAGTCAAAATGTACACAGATGAGCGGAACAGTTGACTGTCAAATTGAATTGGAAGTTTATAATTTGATTTAGCTGCTTTAGTACCTGCTTATTTTTTCCTTTTTAGTGCCTTGAAATGACTTTTGTTGTGTATTTATCTAAGCTGAATTTGACACCACCAGGGATAGGCAGTAGGCTATGACTAGGATGCACATAAGGAAGAAAGAAAAGATTCCTTTTACACAAGGTAACTGCAAAATTTAAAAGCCATATCCACCAAGATAATCAATAACAATGGATATCTTTCAGTGTGAAACTAAATAGACGATTAGATTCTGAATAAACTGGGAATACTCATAAATGTAGTGGCACAACAGTCCTTGTCAAATGTGTTGAGTTGGTTTTGAAAGTGTAGCCTATATGTCAAAATGTTTGATGTGATACTAATTACTGTGTAATTCACAAGAATATTTTAACAATAAAATGCTGAGTAAGCAGCCAGACAATCAAATTAATGAAATGAAACTCACTGGTAGATTTTAATGAAAGCATTTCATTTGATGCACGACAGACATCATGGAAACGATGTGAAAATGAAAGCTATTGTTGCTAATATCCGTGTACTCTTTGGATTTTGTTACAGTAAAAAAATTTTTTTTTCTTTTTTTTTCCTCTATTATGTTTGCTGACCACTTAAACTGAACCTTGTAGATATTACCTACACTCAAAAGGAACTGGTTCCTCTACACTGCTTATGCATGATTGCTCACAAGGATTCTTCTTTCAATAGCTTGTTTTTACCAGTTGGCATTAAATGATCAACTAAATGTACCTCCATGGTATTTTTTTAATTTTTTTGCCTTCACCTGCACTTTATGCAACTGTATCTGAATCTCGCTGTATGAAAGTGGATTCTACATAACGTCATGTACTATATGGCACTACGTATATTACGACACTAAATTGAACTGAATGGTGAGTTTATGAATATCTTCTAAATCATATTTTTATAACCAACTTGATTTAAACAATATTCCTGTAGACTGTTGTGTAATCTTTTTATTAACTTGCTGCACCTTTTGTCTAATATTTTTTATTAGTCTGCATTGCGCCTCTTTGTGTTTTCTCTCTCGCCTCTAGATTTATTGTTGTTTTTTTTTTTTAAATGTACATCTAAAATGTTCTTCAAAATGAGACGTTTGTCCTCCTGTTTGAATTTGGGTCATCCTAGAAATGTTGACAAATTCCTACCAATTTGCTGCCTGCCTGCTGTCAATGGAGTCACAACAGAAGAAATATTGATTGTCTTTTGGCAACTGTTAAATGTTAGAATTACAAATGTAAAATATTAGAGTTTAAAACTCTAAATTGGGCACACTCTGTATCAGCAGAAATAATTTGTGCACAATTTTCTGTCAGTTTTTTTAAAATTTACTTGTAGCATAAATCCAGAATTTTGCTCTTTTAAGACAACAGGAATAAAAGGTACTGGGGAGGAAAAAAAGAGGACAAATGGTGCAGCCAATGCTGGCTGTGACCCATCAGATCATGGCGGTGTAAACGGTTTGGATTTATTCAGTCAGACAGCTCGACAAAAAGCATGAGGGAGCGAGACGGCACTGAATGTAAACTTATAAACACAGTGGATGATGAGACAGCTGGCAACAATTAGCAGTCGGCAGATGAGAGGTAAGCAGGGAAAGTCAAAGCAGATATAGGGTAAATACACTTTCACATTGTAACTGTAAACAAGAAAATTCCAAATGCAAACAAAAACACAGCAGGAGCTTTACAAAAAGGACAGAATTCAACTAAAACAAGATAAACATCTGCTGAATCAAAAGTAAAACCTATGAAGAACTCAACAATTTCATTGGAGCAAAAGAAAATCTGGCAATATGGCAAAACAGAATTTGTCAAAGCGTCTGATGGAAAAATAAAGCACAACATACATACAAGTTTTACATTTTAAGGTTTGTGCTTGTTTAGTAGGTAATTAGCTACTGAGCTAATCAGTTTCTGTTTTGACAATCTGAGTTGCCCAATATGCTAGAAAATCATTAAAGGTTAAGAGTTGTGCTATCAAAAGCTGTTTGCAATGTTAGTTATCTTATGAGTTATTATGTGCTATCTTGCTGCAAGCTGTTTATTGTAAACAATGATGTATGTCTTGTGTTTATTTTCACAATAATCAAACTAAAAGTGCAGGTTAACCTCAGCACCGCAGTCTTCTGTTAACTATCTGTTGAGCAATGCGGTGTTCGCTCTTAAGGACAATAATGAAGACTGCATGAAAACGCTGAATAATTGGCACTAGAGTGACTCTCACCGACTCTGGGGTGAAAAATAGTTTATTGCCGAGACAGACTTTATGTTATAGTTCATCATCGTCACTCACTTCTGTAAGTAATAACTCAAAAGCGACACAAAGGTTCCTGAAGGATAGGAGTTACTTGCAGAAGATGAGGAAAGCTTAATAGTTTTCATTGGGAGAGCTGAAACAACTGAGAACAAAAAGTAAGACATTGGGGACAAGCTAATTACTCTGAAATCTTGATACAGCAGAAGCACTTCAGTTGCATTTGTGCTTCTGCTGCATGAACTTAGGTTAAACGCAGGGACATTACATTTTCCTGTAGGTCGTGATATTGGGAGTTAAACACCAAGTCAAGGCTTCTAATAACCAGCTCTCTGATAAACTGGCTGAAACCTGTTATGAAGGCTGAACGCGTGTCCCCGTGTTGCTTCTGATGGGTTTCTTTACTGAAAGAAGGAAAGCTGATAACGACTGAGCATCAGTCAGCATCAGACTTCTCTCAATGCTCTGTTTTGATCCCCTGGCAAAGGCACATAATAAATTCAATTTACAGATTCCGTTTACTCGCCTCCACAAAATGTCAATGTAACTCAAGTCTCCAGTAAACTGTCACTGAGTCACTGCCACAGAGTGAAAAGGTTGTTTTTTTTAGATATATATATATTTTTTTAATTAAGAAAAGTGCTATCGGAGTTTGCTTCCTGTTCACTAATGTACTCACTGAGTACTATTTGACATCTTGGTTATAATAGTGCATATACACCAAGAAAGGTCACAATGTACCCTGTTCTGAAAAAAACTAAATGGTCAGGGCTAAAATTCGAAACATTATGTTAATGCTAAAAAAAAAAAAAAAAAAAAAAGAAAGATAATCATTACCTGTAAAATATATTTTTTGACCAGTATCATTTTTGACAATGTCTTATTTTTGTGTAAAAACAAGTAGGTATTAGATAGGTCACTTTAAATCAAAATTTGATTTTGTAATGCTAGCCCAAATAGTATTTAATGTAATATCTACCTGTCTCATATTTAGAGATAGAAAAAAAGCTTCCTTTTCCTAGTACGTCTGTGTAGCCCTGCAGCGACACCCTTTTGTTCTCTGACACACATGCATTCGCAAATGAACACACTAAGCGATGGAGCTTTCTACTTTTGGATGAGGCCCAACTCATTAGGGTGATTGTCTGAGAGGCGCCTTTGACCACAGATCATGAAGTGCATAATTGGCCCCGAATTTGCAGCGAAGAAGGAGACGATACTTTAGGGCCGCATGTCAGCCTGTTTGTTCAGCTGTAGCTCTATTTTTGATATTTAATCAAAACCTTCATGACTTAAGTTACAATATATATATATATTTCTTCAATGTCAGAATGAGATAACCTCTAGAAATATGTTCTTTATTGTTTTCTTTAAATTTAGAAATGTCCAAACACTGAGATCACAATGCATTTAAATATGGAGAGTTAGCTATATATTTGTAATTTCATGCCACAGAAAAGAAACTGTGACTTTCAGTAGCTAGTTATGAAAAGAATGTACTAGGGATGCTCCAATCAGGTGTTTTGCTGCCAATTCCGATACCGATCACCCATGAGGCCGATCACCGATCTTTGACTATCAACTGGATTGACTGTTAATTTTTCGCTTTAGGTAGAAATGATAAGTGATCTAGCAAAATTCAAAAAATTATCTGGCAATAAGTTCACCTAAGTTAGACATAAACATTCAAAATACCTACAGGCAAATTACAGCAGCTATTCAGCCAAAAGGACTGGAAAAACTTGCAATCAGTAAAATAATATTTAACAGTAAGCCTCTCAGTTCCATGAATTAGCTGCTTTACCGGCCGCTCTGGATGTCCTTTTGTTCCCGCATTAAGCCTCGATGTAGCCAAACTCCGTCAAGTGCTTGTTTTGTAAATGCCATATTATATTTGTTTTGTTGATGCATTTTGACGTGCATCAAAATTTCCCACCGCAACACGCAAACGTCCCATCCACTCTTAGAGTGCTACAGTTCCTCACGACCAGTGACGTGCGGTGAGGTTCATGACTGGGGAGGCACTGATGTCAGACGTCATCACGTGATGACGTAACCCCCCCCCCCACCCTCCTTAAAATTTGTCACGCCCGTCACAGAACCGTGTCACAAAAAAGGTTGGGGAACGCTGCTCTAGAGTAGCTTATTCATTATTTAATTTGAACTTTTTTAATTAAAATCCCATATCAGCAATTTTCACACATAAAAACACTCAATAAAGCACATGGAATCATGGATATGTAATCCT
>CAEFZY010065985.1:0-10552 GCA_903066815.1 Brachyrhaphis roseni
GTCACCCCCAAACTGGAACAGTGGCTACAACAGATCCCAGGAACAACATCAGACATCTCAGTCCAGAAATGTGCAGTACTGCGCAGAACCCTCAAGCTCCCAGGCCTCTGGTAGAGGACCCGAGCTAAGAGGAAGAAACACCACCCGCGGTGGGTGAGAAGGGAATTTTTTTTATATATATATGACTTATTTTTAATGAAAAATGAGCCTGAATATCCTCAGAAAAGCAGTGGAACAAGATATTAAACTTTCTTAGGATGGCGACATGTACATAGAAGGCATTCATTCAGGTTTTCACTTCGACTAATGCTTGTGGTTATAATATGTATTGATTTCATATAATAAAATATGTTGCAATTAATGGAAGGAAACTCTTCATAAGGACGGAGCATCTCCCAGACGTTCCAACTGGACATGTCTGAATAATTTGAAAAGAGTTTGCTAACCTACAGACGAGTCAGTGTGAAGTAGAATATCCAGTTGTTTGTGTTGGGAAGGGAAGGCAGGACAGCTGGTGGAAGCTACACATGTTTCTTTAATCACATAGCAGATTAATCAGGCTGCAGAAAGAGGAAAACAAGCAGGACATTAGCTCTCCAGCATCCTGATGAGCATGTCATAGCGTCTTTTCCAGCTCCTGCTCGCTAGCTGAGCTCATTCAGAGATACTCTGCTGAGCTAATGTGAACTGTTGGGTGCTTATTCTGAAATTTCCATTGGTAGAGCATTTTAATGTGGGTGGACACTGAGTGAGGAGCATTGCTGGGCAGGCCCTGCCAGACTGGAGGCACTCTGGTCAGTAAAACGCTCCCAGTCCTATTTTGTATTAACCAATACAGGCTTATTTTCCTACAGCATTCCTACAGCATCAGCATACAGTGAGGTCCAAACACTAATTAGTACAGCTAGCATCAAGACAGAAAGATGACAGAACATGTGAAGTGGCAATGAAAAGGAGTCATTATCATAAAGAGATTATTCCACTGATAAGTAGTTCCACAGGAGCTTTGTTTGTGGAACGATGCTCAGAAAGGCTTCAGTGGCTGTACATGATGGGGACGTTCACATCAACAAATCTCACTTTATGAAAAGGCTTACAGGATAATTCACATAAGTGTTAACACAGACATCATTAGCATTTTCTCCTGTTGGTCCCTGTGCAGCCTGATGGAGGTTCCTGATTAAATCTGAAGATGGAACTGAACCACAGGCCTCAGAGAGCAGCTCTCCCCTTGACTCCTCCACTCTGCTCCTTCAGACTAGCCAGCAGCAATTAGCAAACACCTGGTGGAACTGCTCATCTGCGGTTACAACAAGTATTGCACTGAGCTACTTCACAGGGCAACGCTGGTAAAAACATTGTTAAAGGGTTAATAGAACTATGCTGTGATGACATCCTGAAGGAGGAGTTTCTTTAAAACAAAAGTTTTAAAGAGACAGAGACCTGATTTTAAGGCACTAAATTACAAAGTCTGGTTTCTTTTAAGTCATGATTGATATTTGTAGCATTTTTATAACAACTGAAGATAACATAGTTACTTGATTGTACTATAAGGGGCCCATTACCAGTACATGTCTGAGCCTAAACCTAACATAAACTGAATTCGCAGCTTAGTCCCAAACCAAACTCCCAACCCAAAGCAGCACTGCTTCTTATAGGTCCTGGACTGTGGGCCCCACGAGAAGCAGGGGGTCCCCACAACAATACACAAATTGTCCTTAAAATGTGTCAAATACAAGGACAAACACACACACACACACACACACGCACCCCCACACACCCACACACATATATAATTTTATTACATCTAACTGCCATGCAGTTATTTCCTGTAATTGAGAGTTTTTGTCAGGACTTTAAGTGATTCTGATGCAGAAGAGGATCTAAGAAAGAGGAACAACTCCATGTGAGTCTGAAGCTGAAACTTGTGAACTTCTCATCAGATTAGTGTGTGCTGTCAGGGCCAGCATGGCCCAGCAGATGCCTGCACAGAACCCAGCAGCTCATCTCGTTGATTATACAACCTTGTATTTGTCCTCCGGCTTGCTTTAATCTGACATGTACTGAAGAAGACATTTGATTTAACTTTATGGCTCTGTGTTTATGTCTCTGCAGCACCAACAGATATCAGAAATAATCTGTGTTGTCAGAGCGACACTCAAGATAAATCTACTTCCTGTTGGTATATCATAAGATTTGTGTGCGTGGGTGTGTGTGGGGGTGTGTTTGTGTGTGTTGCTCGCCCTTGACTATGTTCATGTTCATTTTGAGTTTTTTATTTTGAGTACACTCTGGGTCAGAGTATGACTTGGGTCAGATCTTTTCCCTTTTGCTTATTCTGTTGACCTCTGGACAAGGTGTAGGTGTGCTGATGCACGGCTATGTCAGGTCAGCTCCTGCTGCGCTGCCTTTGACTCTCAGCCAACAGTAATGCTTCTTTATAGGAGTGTTTGAAGTTGCTGACTACAGTAACAGTGGAAGTGGTAAAGTCTCCTTGTCAACCTCATATTTCATACACTGAGGTTGCTCAGCAGTCTGAATGGAGGTCCATTGCTCCGTCTAGTACGTGTTTAGTTGAACTAAGATGTTTATGTGAGGCATTAATGTTGATGTTAGTCAGCTTTTACATGTGGAGCAGCAGAGAGGTTAGATTAGTTGCAATAATGTTGACTGTCTCCATGCCTTTTCACTGGTTTCTGAGTTGCTGCTTTTATTGGCTGCTTGTTTGGTTACAATCTGTTTTCTACCATGACAATTTGAAAAGTAGGACCGAAAGATTTTCATATATGTTGTTTGAAAAATAATGATAAATAATACTAGTATCAATTTTAATAGTTGTATATAAGGTATTAAAGCAAACTAGAGGTATTCCGATACATATTAATATCTGTATCGTTGCAATGCTGAAAAAACATCCTAGACTAGGTATAAGTGACACTGTGCCTGATCCAAGAGGGCAGATCTATTTAGTCTAACTCTATGCTTTGAGCAACATCATGCTTTACTATTTATCTTACATTATATTTAGAATTTCTATTTTCACTTTCTGAACCATTTGAAAGAAGGTTTGTTACAGTTTATTTTTACATGTTTGACTAAGGTAGTCAACCTGTTGATTTTGTCAGTTTCAGTTTTTTTATTTATTTTATATTACCTGTTATACTCACTGACTGAACAAATTAAAGATGTTGCTTTTACATGTTTGACAAAGCTTGTGAAACTATTGGTGGCTATTACGTGTTCTGTACTGGTGTAGAGTTATCCGATATATTTGTAATTTAGTACATTTATGTCTGTTTAGACAACTAAACGTTTAAAGTCAATTCAGCTGTTTTTCTGTATGGTTATCAGATCAATAGTAGACCTCAGATATCGGAATTGGTATCGGAAGGGCAAAAAGCGGATCAGTCCATCCCAAAAGAAAATCAGATTGTCAATTGGATTCATGTCTGTACTTTGACTAGGCCATTCTAATACTTAAATATGCTTTGAAAACCATTCCATTGCAGCTCTGGCTGGATGAAGGTGAAGCTCCATCCCAGTCTCAGGTCTTCTGCAGCCTCTAACAGGTTTCCCTCCAGCCGTGTCCTGGATTCAGATCCATCCATCTGCCCATCATCTCTGTCCATCCTCCCTGCCTGTGCTAAAGAAAATCATTTTTCACATTTTCTCTTCATTTTCTCATGTCGTCAGAGCGACCAGGATGCCAGCTAGTCCATGTCTGTTCATCACACTTCTGCCTTGAGCACAGAAGGGGAGAAATGATGTGTGTGTGTTACAGTGTTTATGCCAGCAGCTGATTTACAGCTGACTCATTCACATCAGTGTGTTCCTAGAGTACAGCAGGTCAGCTGACTGAAGCTGTGAGTCTGACAGATAAATCGATCAGTGTCTTGTTTAGTTATGTGTGTTTTATGGTTTGGATCTGACCTAGCCTCAGCTGAACTGAAGCAGGAAGCAATCTGCAGGGACTTCTGTCTGCTGCAACGGGAGAAACATAATGATATTCTGATTCATTCTGCCAGGTTTGGTCTTTGAGCCTGAGTGGAGTCACTGGGCCCCGTTACATGTGTGTGTTTGCATGTGTGTACAGTCGTGACAGAAGCTAAGCTATGCCAGTTATTAGGGGCTGCATTTCACCAAGAGAATAGGCCCTTATGTATCCTGATTTTCTGATTTCAGATTAGATGCTGAGAGGTGAACACAGTTCAGTCATCATCTCCTTGTGCAACCAACTCAGTTCCACTGTGTTGCAACACTGTAGATCGCCTGACATTTACTGCTGCTGCTGCAGGAGCTGTGCATGCTGGGCTGTGTAAACAGCTTCCAGAACTGTAGAAGAACAAAAATATTATAAGCCCACTTTATCCCATTTTTCTCTTCATCTTTAAATGCAGTTTGTTGAGAAAGTCAGAGCAAACGACTCAGAGGAATGCGTCTCCCTTCATGACAAATTGCTTCACAAAGCACTTCCTCTCTTCACGGCCGAATGGAGTTAGAGGGAAAGATCCAGGACCGCTCAGAAATTGACTGCTTTTTATTGTGCTGACTGTTGGTTTGGAAAATGAGTTGGAATGAAAACAGATAAAGGTTTATTGGGCTGTAAAGTTCCTTCTCCTGCAGTCCAATAACACGTCTGCACCTTTAATTTAGGACTCTCCCCTGTTGTGCAACAATAGGCCTGGTTTGGCTCTGAATATTTAATAATAAATGCCAGACATGGTTAATAAATTGAGTAATTTAGATCAGAATAATCAAGTTAGAATGCCAGCAGATTATCAGAAAGAATTAACAAATAGTTTCAGTCTCAGTTCATTTATTATGAAAGCTTCATGATGTTTAGGTAGGGATATGAAATACTGATATATGTATACAGTATATAGGTGTGGGGGTGTGTGGGTGTGTGTGTGTGTGTGTGTGCACCTTGAAGTAAAGTGACCACACCACTGATCTCACCATTGCTTTGTTAGAATTTACAGAAACCAGTGACTGCAGGACAAAATATGTCTTTGAAAAAAGGTTTGATTTATGCTAAACTATTACACTATATGAATGTAAAAGTTCCTCCTTCTCTCATTGCAGGATCAAGATGATGGCAGTTCAGGACCTGGTGGAGCGGGAGGCCCTGGATAAGGTACGGTCTGCCTAGGATTTTGTTCAGTTCAATTCAGAAATACTTTATTTTCATCCCAAACAAATGAAAATATCAGAGATGATATTCTTTGCTGTAGCTGCTATCAACCAGGTGTCTTCAAAGAGTGGATGGGTTGCTGTGGGCTGGAAGGATCTCCACTAGCAGTCAGTTTTGCAGCTAATCTAAAGAACTGTCTGACTGAAGATTGTTGATGTATGAAGACATGCTAACAGTGCAGTATCCATGGTAACGTGTCCTGGATGACTCCATTAGTTAGCAGCTTTGCTGATCCACCTCACACGTCAAACCTCTCAGCTTCAGGTTGTGGAGGCTGTGGATTCCCAGTAACGCCCACATTACCCAGACACCCACTATACAATCCTCAGAGGCAGCCTTGCCATTACACCATCCCAGAGGATTGTGAGCCCCCTCTTCCCTGTCAGAGGCCTGTCTCCCATGGCAACACCAGAGTAGCATGTCCAGCTCTCCCACAGTTGGTTCCAGAGCCCAAGATGTGTGTGGAGGTGAGTCCTGTTATTTGATAGCTGGTACCAACCTCACACACCAGCTCTGGCAGGTTGTGCTGGTGTGTGTTGCCACACCAACGCGCCCAGCCTCACTGGCAGCTGGTGGACCCTCATGGAGGGGCCTTTCTGTGGGAGCTAGAGCGCCCCCATCAGGCCTGACTTCCCTCTGGGTCAAGTTCAGGTTTTCTTTCTATTAGCCTCATCTTGCTCCAAATCTCTTCCAGGCTCCATCAGATCATTTGAGGTGGGAAAACGTCAAGACTGAAGACTCGACATTTTCTGTCTGCTCAGACAGACAAACACCATCACTAATATCTGAAGAATCTTCTCTAGTCACATCATTCTCTCCAATTATGGAATAAATATGTAGGTCATCTGCATTCATGAACAAATGTTGCTACCTCCATAAAATGTTGAGAGCTTAAAAGGCCAATTTTAGCAGCATCACATGTCCGTTCTAAGCCTCCACACACACACATGCACACATGCATCGCACTCTGGTTATGTCACTCTGTTCTAGACACTGTGTGTAACCTTGGCTTAGAAATGAGAGCTGTGTGTGAGGGAAGTAGGTCAGCAGCGGTGTGGGATGAGAGCGAGACAGTGCAGGGATGGACAAGCATCAGCCCACACTCACGTCGTTTTACCTCCACCAACCTCCACCGCTGCTGTTTTTAATGTCTGGCTGCATGAGAAGTGCAGATTATATTCAGAAAAAAAAGTTTCTTTCTGCTCTGTTATTATGACAGTTAGTTTTATGGAAAGTCTTTAAAAGAAAACTACTGGTTTTCCATTTTGTCCATTTACTCATTAGAATGGACAAACTGTAGCAGTAAAACACTGCACACTGTTGCTGCCATATTAAATGAGTCTTCAATAACAGTAGAAAAAGTACCTTCCAAAAATATATGCACAACAACAAAAAGAGCAATAAGGAAAATACAGGTAAATTTGTTTTTTGTCACGTATTTCAGAAAGTGAAACTCATGTATTATATTGATTTGTTACAAAGTCAAATATTTCAAGCCTTTATTTCATGTAATTTTGATGATTATTAGATAGTGAAAACCCAAAGTTCAGAGTCTCAGAAAGTTATGACATTGTGAAAAATTCAAACCTCATAGAGAATCAGTGGCGTTCAGATCAAGAGGAAGATTAGAGACACCAGAAACAATAATTCAATAATAATAATTCTTGTGGAATGACTTGGACAAAAAAGCTGAGGTAATAATATTACACAACTGAAGAATAATTCTAAGGAATACATCTTTGAATCTTATAATAATGTGAGAGATTAGATGAAATTAGAATTTATTGTATCTCCTGATGCTTATTATGAATATATAATTCTGCCATTGTGCATATTTTTGATGGCTGTTTGTTGAGATCAGTCACACACACGGAGTGTGTGTCTGTTTTGGACTGTTGTCGTCTCTCTGCTTGGTTGCTCAGGAAGCTTCTTCCTCATTATTACTCATACTGAAAAATAACATTAGAGTATAACATTAGTTATGCTGGTACAACAGCATAACTACTGTAATTAGTGGATAAACAAACAAGCACAAACACACACATGACAGGGTTTGTATTGGTTACAAACTAGCCACTCCAGTTGGGTACCACCACAGCTCATGTTCATGTTTGGCCACTGAACTTTGTGAAGAAGGACAAACGATGATGAGTCCGAACCAAGGCAACACGGCAAAACGGTTTGCAGTTAGTGTTGGTTAACTCGTGGAGAAATGATACAGTATTAGCATATTTGCTCTATCACAGCCTGTGGAAGTTTGAAATACTATTGGGTAGGTCAGAAAAATACCCAGGAATGCCTCTTTAATTGAAATTCGTCTTGAAATTCGTCTTCAAGGCTTCACCCCAAAATCCAACATGGCTTCCTTCTTTCATAAAAGGCTTGCTAGCTTATGCATCACATGTATCACATGGAATCAGAGAAGCAGTTCAATCTCCATAACAGCTAGTTGAAAGTACAGAATCCAGTTAAAGGAGGTCACTGTTTTGTGATGCTAACAGTTGTTAGCTGTATTAGCGGCCAGAGGAATCGGCAAATCCTGCTGATTTTCTGCTGTCTACCTGAAACCCTGTTAAAGTAGATGCTATTAGACTTCCAACTTCAGAGTTAAACAGAACCACTCACTGGTTCTATGCTTTCAATATCTCTGTCTTTTCACCAGTCATATAAATCAACCATGAAAAGTTGGGCTCCAGAGTAAGACATGAACCTGGCCCAGTCCAGTCCAGTCCAGTCCAGGTCTCACAGTAAAGCATCCTGGGACTGCTGGGCTGCCCTGCCAGGACGCTGGCTCCATGCTTTGTGTGCATTTTACAACACTCAGAGTGAATTATGAGGCTGTTTTGTGTTTTGGCAAAATAATACTTGTAAGCGGTTCACCTTTCTGTACCCGACAGGCTCAGTGGCCCCTGGAGATGATGCCTGAGGGCAAATCCTGTTTCAGGTTTCCACCTCCTGGGAACCGAAAACTGCTCTGTCATCGGTTTTAATACTTCCGCTGTGACAGCTGAGTGAACGCAGAGTTCTGCTCATCTAGCCAAAGTTCTCTGCTGCTGGACTGAACCGCCTTTTGGATCAAATAATTCCAACCTATCCTCTGTTTTCTATCTAGGAAGTGAATGAAGCTAATTTTAGCTGGTTCCTGTTACCTTTAGATTAGCTAGACAAAGCCTGGTCAAGATTAAATGACAAACATTTAAAGAGACACACCCATTCATGTAAAAGTTACTTAAAACTAGGATTGTGTTGTGGCAAATGAGACGGTGACAAATGAAACTTAACTGTGATTACAAATCATTTATAATTAGATTTAAGCAATTTAAATTCATAATGAACATTAAATTCCGACTTTGAAGTCAGAAAAATGAAATGGAACAAAGCTGACTCTGCTACTAAAGTCAGTTTGGTTCCTCATCAACCTAATGATGTCATCAACATTGACAGATGCAATAGTAAGAGTAATATCTCCTTTACAGTACAGTAAGAGTAGGATTAATAATCATCTTGACATAGCCCTTAGCTTTAGAATCCTGAAAGTTGAAAAAGTTTCTCTGTTCTTTCTGTCCACTTCAGTCTTTGTGCTTAGCTTAACCTGGAGTGTTTGTTTCTGGCCTCTCAATCTGGGATCCCAAATCAAGACAAAGCATGTCGTTGTTGTTGTTTATTTTTAGGTGGAGTAAAACAATAGATCAGTTCCTCACATGCTAGGCTCATGCTGTAACAGTAGGTAGCATACATAAGCCTTCCAACAGCCTCATATTAGCCTGGGCCTTCACAGTAAGGACCCTGATGTGTGTTTGTGTATGGGTGGGGTCCATCTGAACTTTCTGGTGTTCCACATGGAACTCCTGCTCTAATTGACCCGTAAGCCTTTCTGAACATGTTTGTTTTGTTGTGTTGTGATGGAGGAACTGCTACCGGTTCTCCGGGACATTACTGCTGATCAGCTCAGTGTCGCTCATGTCAACATCAGGAGCTTCCTCTCCCGCTGTGTTTGTCCTGAGACTGCCTGGATGAACTCCAGTAACCTCACACCAGGCTACTGGAGTTCACTGAACTCTGTATTGTCTCAGAAGCTCATAGCTGAAAAGCAGTTAATCTGCCCCCTAGTGTTAGGCTGAAGCCAAGCTGTAAAATGCTGCACTTTATCATGTGGTTTTGAGTTGGTGTTTAATTTGTTGATAACTATTTTCCATGCTTTGTACTCTATGACACAACTCATAACACAAGACCTATTCTTTACATAAACACATGACACAATGTTACCTTACATGCCTTATCATCTCATCATACTGCCCATGCTTCTCGGGTCTCTGGATTATGCAGGGGTATAATGTCAAGTTAAAATACAGTAGCTTTTCAGCTTCCACAGTATATTAATACAAAAATATGAAGCAAACTCAAAAATATCCAGCTGCCAAAACCCTGGTAAAAAAAAAAAAAAAGAAGAAACAGCTAAGTTGTAAAGTCTTGGTATGCCATGTTTTGGTAAGCTGTAGTTGTTCTGCATGCAGTGAAATATCTGACTGGATCATTAAGACTAAGGTAGCTTTGCTTTTTTAAATTTATGCTAAAAATGAAACTCTTACTGGAAGAGTTCGCTGATTTGTCTCCAGATACCATGCCGTTAGGAGCTGTTATATCTTTGTGTGGTTCTGACTCGGCTTCCTGTGTGTTTTGTTCCAGTTCTGTGTGGAGATGAACCAAGGAACCCTGGCCAGTGTACGGACGTGGAAATGGCCCCGAGGCGTGTGGAAAAGCATAGTTTCTGAGAAGCCCACTGGACGCTCCAGCAAGGTATGGAAGTCTCCATATCACAAACCCTGAAACCTCCATTTGAAGTCGTGATATAAACAAGAACTGGGTCAACCTTGTGGTCATTAGCTCTATCATGAGAGATGGGTGGTTGATATGACAACAAGAGCCGGGCATGATTAACTCCCAACAGTCTGATGGGAATGATGGACTTTTGATCGTTTACTGATCAGCATTTACTGATCAGGGTTCACTGATCAGGGTTTACTGATCAGGGTTTACTGATCAGGGTTTACTGATCAGCGTTTACTGATCAGGGTCCACTGATCAGGGTTTACTGATCAGGGTTTACTGATCAGCGTTTACTGATCAGGGTTCACTGATCAGGGTTTACTGATCAGTGTTTACTGATCAGCGTTTACTGATCAGGGTTCACCGATCAGGGTTTACTGATCAGGGTTTACTGATCAGAGTTTACTGATCAGGGTTTACTGATCAGCCTTTACTGATGAGGGTTCACTGATCAGGGTTGTCAAGAAATCTGGTAGGAATGAATGAGATCTGTCCAGAGCCATGTAAGCAGACCTGAGGGCCTGAGAGACTGCA